>CAUYRT010054723.1:0-12412 GCA_963574885.1 Lepilemur ruficaudatus
TATAGAAAAAATTAGCTGGGCACGGTGGTGCATGCCTGTAGTCCCAGGGACTCGGGGGGCTGAGGCAAGAGGATCACTTGACCCCAGGAGTCTGAGGTTGCTGTGAGCTAGGCTGACGCCACGGCACTCTAGCCCGGGCAACAGAGCAAGACTCTGTCTCAAAAAAAAAAAAACCAAAAAACTTCAACAATATGCAGTCTCAACACCTAAGTAGACATATAGGAACATTTATTGGGAGTGGGGCAGATGGGAGGGGTGAGGAGGGGATGGGTATATACATACATAACGAGTGCAATGTACACCATACGGGGGATGGACATGCTTGAAGCTCTGACTCGAGGGGGGAGGGGGACAAGGGCAATATAAGTAACCTTAAAATTTGTACCCCCATAATATGCTGAAATAAAAAAATTAAAAAAACAATATGTAGTCATTTGTTTCCCTTATCATTAGCTATTATACCCTAGAAGATTTCAAATAACACAAGATATAACAGATTTAAGATCACCTAAATCAAATGCAAAATTGGGCCAATGACCTTCATGGATAAACTGACTGCAAGACACAGAACTAAAAAAACTAAGGAAAAATTTATTCGAGAAAGCAATAAAGCAATGGTCACTTTTATGTCATAAGCAAACTATTAATGAACTTCAACACTATATACTGATTACTTACATACATCACACAGATTTCCTTGAAAAAGTTGAAAGCTGACTTTTAAACTGATTCAGAATTATAGCAAAAATATTTAAATTTATGGACTATAATGCGAGAAAAAGATCATAATCAAGTTTTAGTTACAGAGCTCTCTTATTCTTAAAAGAATTAAGAGTCAGCCGGATGCAGTGGCTCATGCCTGTAATCCTAGCACTCTGGGAGGCCAAGGCAGGTAGATGGCTCAAGGTCTGGAGTTCTAAACCAGTCTGAGCAAGAGCGAGACGCTGTCTCTACTACAAATAGAAAGAAATTAATTGGCCAACTAAAAATATATAGAAAAAATTAGCCAGGCATGGTGGCGCATGCCTGTAGTCCCAGCTACTCAGGAGGCTGAGGCAGGATTGCTTGAGCCCAGGAGTTTGAGGTTGCCGTGAGCTAGGCTGACGCCACGGCACTCTAGCCCAAAAAACAGAGTGAGACTGTCTAAAAGAAAAAAAACAAAAAAGAATTAAGAGTCATAGATAGGCTTTTTATTGTAAGGAAAAATGGAAGATGAGTTTGGCTGTGCCCATTGACAGAAAACAACAAAACAAAGAAAGCAAGACCCTGACAATAAACAGATGGAAAAGTTAACTGAGTTTCAATAACACTGGGAAAGAGTGTGGTATTAATGTCCTCTGTTTTAACTAATAAACTATTATGCTCTTAAAAGTGTGCTCTGCTTGAAGAAAAAAACTATGGCTTATAAATTGGCTTTATGTGTAATCATTAAATAGTTTAATAGTTTTGGGCAATGAAATCCTCAGAGATGAAGAAACGATCATCTTTGTGTGTTAATATTCTTATTAAGTCAGGTAAAGGCCAGGCATGGTGGCTCATGCCAGTAATCTTAGCACTCTGGGAGGCCAAGGTGGGAGGATCACTTGAGGTCAGGAGTTCGAGACCAGCCTGATCAAGAGTAAGATACCATCTCTACTAAAAGTAGAAAAATTAGCCAAGTGCGGTGGCTCATGCCTGTAATCCCAGCTACTTGAGAGGCTGAGGCAGGAAAATGGCTTGAGCCCAGGAGTTTGAGCTTGCTGTGAGCTAGGCTGAGGCCATGACACTCTAGCCCAGGAGACAGAATGAGACTCTGTCTCAAAAAAAAAAACCAAAAACAAAAACGGTCCACATAAATTTGGGTGCATTTGGAGAGTACGAGGGCCAATTTAAATGTAACCTAGAATACTTCAAATGCAGAAAACCAAATTTACTAACTTAGATTACCAAACTGAGAAAGTACCTGTAAAACTTACTAAGCTTTATGGACAATGTAGGTCCACAAGGAAAAATATGTATAAAAAAAAAAAAAAAAACTTACGAATCTTCTTCCCTAAAATGAACTGTAATTAATTCCCCGTGCAGTTCATAAAACTGTGGCAAAGAAATTTAAGACAATAATTTTGTAATTTCATATAATGAAACTGAGTTAAGATAAACTTTCTGGTAAGCGTTAAAGGTTGATATGTAATTCTCAGTCCTGTTGGGGACTTCATTCTGAAGTACTCCACTTTGAACTGAGATAACAGTTCAACTAATGGGTGTATTTCTAGTCAAAATCACACTGCTGGCCCAGCATGGTGGCTCACACCTGTAAACCTACCACTCTGGGAGGCCAAGGCGGGAGGATTGCTTGAGCTCAGAAGTTTGAGACCAGTCTAAGCAAGAGTGAGACACCATCTCTACCAAAAATAGAAAAAATTAGGCAGGTGTGGTGGCATGCACCTGTATTCCCAGCTACTCAGGAGGCTGAGGCAGGAGGATCGCTTGATCCCAGGAGTTTGAGGTTGCTGTGAGCTATGATGATGCCACTGCACTACAGCCTGGGCAACAGAGAGAGACTCTGTCTCAAAAAAAAAAAAAAAAAAATCAAGAATCACACTGCCATCCAATCAACATTAAAGACCAATTTTACACAATGATATTATATGATATTATAAATGTGTGTTGAGTTTTACCAAATGCTTTTTCTGCATCTAATTAGGTGATTATGTGGTTCTTTCTACTTGATTCTGTTAATGTAGTGATTATAAATCAATACATTGAATTTTTTTAAATGTTAAACCAACATCTTGTTTTCTACTTTAAACATGTAAAATTCTAATGATGTGGGGAACAAAGTCACTGAGAAAAGAGTAAGAAGGCTGGTTTAAATGTCACTATAACACTTAAAGTACAGAAAAGCAAATTTGGTAACACTGTACTGAATTTCATTTAATATAATATCAGACAAATGGAAGGACTTTACATAAGTTTACCTGTTCAGCTTCCACATAAATGAGGGGGAATCCCATTTGTTTGGTCCAGGTATTCATCACTGCTGCTATAGGTTTACCACTAGCATTTTCTAAACTTTCCCAGAGATCCTCTAGAAGATAAACACAAATAATGATAATCTAAAATGTTTACATTTTTATTTTCCTAAACAAACCAGAGATTAGCTCTTGACACCATAATGCTGACCAATTCTTTGGTTCTTTCAAGTTCAGGAAACAAACAGTGGGCCAAATTAATGTTCTCTTCAACCCCCAAAACCACAACTAAGTAAATTTTATTATTTAAAAAAACCCTGTCTTTTAGTCTAAGATATACTTAATCATTCCAATGTATAAGAAAAAATACAAATTAAAAGACAGATGAGTTCAAACAAGAATAGAAACAAAGAAACAGAAACATGTTCAAGATCACTACTAATCACTCACAAACTTAAAACCACTATACCCATTCAATTAACTGAAGCTAAACGGCAATACATTGTAATACATATTAAAATGGTGGGATGCACAGAGTAAAGGCACTTAAAGAAATATCCAAAGAAAATAAAAGCTTTTTAAGAGGTAACTTTTGCCCTGCATCTTGAAGATGAGTTGTTCATTAGACAGACAAGGAGGAAAGGGGCATTCCAAGTAGCCAGAATAAATGATCGATGTACAGATAGGAAAGAATAAAACAGAAAATAACAACAATAGCAATATGTTCAATAAGCTGAAGAACAGAGGGTACATGAGGGTACAGGAGATGACACTATAAAAAAGTAGGCAGGTATTGAATTGTTTAAGACTGTACAGCTTACAAAGCAATACAGACTTTATCATGGAGGCAATGTAGTATTCAAGGTGTTTTTCAGTTTGTTTTTGTTTTTTATTTTTAGACTGAGTCCAGCTGTGTTGCCAGGCTAAAGTGCAGTGGCACCATCAGAGCTCATGCAACCTCAAACTCCTGGCTCAAGCAATCCTTCTGCCTCAGCTTCCTGAGTAGCTAGGACTACAGATGCGAGCCACCACACCTGGCTAATTTTTCTATTTTTAGTAGAGACAGGGTCTTGCTCTTGGTCAGGCTGGTCTGGAACTCCTGAGCTCAAGTGATCCTCCAACCTCAGCCTCCCAGAGTGATAGGATTATAGATGTGAGCCACTGCACCTGGCCCACAAGTATTTCTCTTCAGTAGGGTGATACAATTAGATACAGTAACATGCTGCATAATGATGTTTTGGTCGGGATCCAGTACACGCATACAAGATGTTGATCCCATTAGATTGTAATGGAGTTGAAAATTTTCTATTGCCTAGTGACATTGTGGCTGTCATAATGTCACATCATATGCATTACTTTACACTGTTGTGTTTGCAGTGATGCCAATATAAATGAACCTACTGCACTGTCAGTCATATAAAAGTATAGCACATACAATTATGTTCAGAATACATAATACTTAATAATTATAATAAATGACTGTTACCAGCTTATATATTTACTAACTATACCTTTTTTCAATTTTACTTTATTATTTTTTAAATTTTTTGAGACAGGGTCTCACTCTGTTACCCAGGCCGCAGTGCAGTGGTGACATCATAACTCACTGCAGCCTCCAACTCCTGGGCTCAAGCAGTTCTCTTGCCTCAGCCTCCCAGTAGCTAAGACTACAGGTACGCACCACACACCTGGCTAATTTTTTTTAAAAAATTTCTTTGTAGAGATGTGGCCTCACTATTGCCCAGGTTGGTCTCAAACTCCTGGGCTCAAGCGATCTTCCTGCATCAGCCTCCCAAAGTGCCAGGATTACAGGCATGAGCCACCCTGCCCAGGCTTGTCATTATTTTGGAGTGTACTCCTTCTAGTTATTATTAACCAAAAAAGTTAACAGTAAAACAGCCTTAGGCAATTCCTTTAATAGGTATTCCAGAAGGCATTGTTATCCTAGGAGATGATAGCTCCATGCATGTTATTGCCCCTGAAGACCTCCAGTGGGATAACACGTGGAGGTGGAAGACAGTGATCCTGATTATCCTGTCCCTGTGTAGGCCTAGTGGATGTGTGTGCTTATGTTTTAGTTTTTAAGAAAAAAGTTTAAAAAGTAAAAAGAAATTAAAAATTTTTTTAAATAGAAAAAAACTATTATTAAGGATATAAAGAAAGAAAATAGCCAGGTGTGGCGGCTCATGCCCGTAATTCTAACACTTTGGGAGGCTGAGGTGGAAGGATCACTTGAGGCCAGGAGTTCAAGACCAGCCTGGGCAACATAGTGAGATGGTCTCTACAAAAAAAAAAAAAGAAAAAATAGAAAAAACTATACAGGGTGTGGTGGCAGGTGCCTGTAGTCCCAGCTACTAGAGAGGCTGAGACAGGAAGATCCCTTGAGCCCAGGAGTTTGAGGTTGCAGTGAGCTATGATAATGCCACTGCACTCTAGCCGGGGTGACAGATCCAGACCCTGTCTAAAATAAAGAAGAGAAAAAGAAAGGAAGAAAGAAAAGAAAGGAGAGAGAAAAAGAGAGAGACAGAGAGAGAGAGAAAGAGAAAGGAAGGAAGGAAGGAAGGAAGGGAGGAAGGGAGGGAGGGAAAGAAAAAAACAAAGATTGACTTTTGTACAGTTTTACAATGTGTTTGTGTTATAAGCTAAGTGTTAAGAGTCAAAGTTAAAAAAATTTAAAAATATATAAAGTAAAAGTTAAAGTAAGCAAGGTTAACTTGCTAAAGAGAAAATATTTTTATAAGTTTAGTGTAGCCTAAGTGTACAGTGTTTATAAAGCCTACAGTAGTGAAGAGTGATGTCCTAGGCCTTCACATGTAGTTACCCCCCTCACTTACTGACTCACCCAGAACAACTTCCAGTCCTAAAAGCTCCATTTGTGGTCTAAGCGCTCTATACAGATGTAGCATTTTATGTCTTTTAAACTGTATTTTTATTGTACCTTTTTTATGTTTAGATACACAAACACTTACCATTGTGTTACAATTGTCTACAGCATTCAGTATAGTAATATGCCATACAGGTTTGTAGCCTAGGAGCAACAGGCTGTACCATATGGCTTAGGTGTATAGTAGGTTATACCATTTAGATTGTGTACATACATTCTACGATGTTTGCACAATGACAAAATTGCCAAAGGACACAATGTACCTCTGTCATTAAGCAACACATGACTGTATTCGCTTTAGAAAGATAACTCTAGCTTAGTGTAAGAGATGAAATTGAACAGAGTGAGGTAAGGCAAGAAGCAGTAAGTTAGTAGACAACTGCTGAGTTCCAGTAGAGAGATGACGAAGGCATGAATTAAGGGAAGGGCTGTGAGGACAGAAAGAACTTCTACAAGAGGATGAAGATCATGAATGGTAACTGAAATATATTTGAACTGTCAATTGTCTTTCATAAATAACAAAAATGGAAATGGTTAAATGGTAGGCCTTGCTATTTGGTGTGGCCCATAAACCAGTAGCACTGGATTCACCCAGGAGCTTACGAATGCAGATCTTGACGCCCCAGCCCAGATCCTACTACTGATAACACATTTTAAGACATCTCAGGTGGACATGATATACATGTATATTTGTTTGTGTATACACATACACACATTATGGTTTAAAAGATTCTTTCCTCACATATTTATACACACACACACACACACACATATACACACACATACACGCAAGAGTTACAGAACTTTTAAGAGTATACTTTTCCCTAGCCCTGCTTTAAGGAATAGAATGTCTCTCTATTTTACAAATGAAGATGGAAATTTAAGGGAGGGGGGTTGTTGATAGTCAACGTTACATAATGGCCTGAACAAAGAAGCAGACACTATATTCTTAATTCAAAGGCCATAAATAGCTCAAGAACGACCCATGGTCAGGCGTCTCTGAACATTTATCATTCTATTATACACTAATGATATTACCACAAACCTTGTTTTTTAAACTACTTTTGTTAACTGAAGAACTCAAAACTCTAACTCTGGCTCTTTTTCATATTCAAGCAACTCTTATACTTTTATTCTTTCTTTTGACTCCAATATACAATAAATTATAGATTATCATATGCTAAAAATCTTAAGACTCCACTTCACTGAAACTCTGTAGTTCCACAAGTTCATTCACAAAATGGTTAACTTGCAGCTATTTTAATGGTCAATTATCAATTTGGGGCAATAAAACCAACCAATCACCAAAAAGAACAAGATCTGGAAAGGTAAATGAAACTCTTTAGACTCTTTAAAGTGGCAAAACATTAAGTTACAGAAAGCAGAATACTGGAGGATGACCAAAGGCACAATGGGTCCTGATTCATATTGATCCAATGACTTACTACAGGTTGAGTATCTCTTATTCGGAATGCTTGTTTCAAATTTTGGATCTTTGTGCCGATTTTGGAATATTTGCATTATACTTAGTAGTTAAGCATCCCTAATCCAAAAATCCAAAATCTGAAATGCTCCAATGAACATTTCCTTTAAGCATCACATCAGCACTCAAAATGTTTCAGGTTTTGGAACATTTTGAATTTTGGATTTTCAGATTATGGATACTCAACCTGACATGGCTTCAAATAACTTTCACTTTACTTCCTATTAATTTCTACTTCCTACTTCACTTTCACTTTACTTCCTATTAATTACATGGAAAGTTAAGCATTTAAAACAAAATTAAATGTCCAAGCCTGGATAGAGTGACAACATTTTCTTTCCATTTCTATCTCAAGCTATTAAAGATTACCTGTGGCAGCATTCTTTTGTTGGAACTTGGTTAAATACATGTTCATTCCTTTCTTAAAGTCCTGAGAAAACACAATTTTTTAAATCCAGGAGAGTCAGATCTCAGAATTTATAGTATATTTGTATATCAGTACTCAAATCAAATACTAAAGTATTGGATATACTAAAGAACACAAATCTCTCTGATGCCTACTGCCTTTTATTCCAGAATGCATATTCTTTGCCTTCTACTTTTAAGTTTGATACCAGCCTCCCACCCCCATCCCCAAATATACCTGCACATCATTCATCTAAGAGACCAAAGTAGTCAATTAAAAAGAACTGCAGTTCTCACTTTTTTCTCATTAAAAAGGAATAAAGACAAGCCAAAAATTATCTAGCAATGTAATTCAAATAAAATCACGTTTTTTTCCATGCAAAACTCTATGATTTCACCATAAAAGAATGAAAGATTTTTTAAATTGCTTTTTACCTTATCCCCAATGTAGTCATGTAGCATTCGGATGACAGATGCACCTTTGCTATATGATATAGCATCAAATATCTCATCAACCTCAGATGGATGGCCCACACTGACCTGGCAGACAGTGTGATTCAGGGTTATGACAGGAAGCAGATAGCCTGTAATACTGAATTACATAAAAAGCTTTCTAGGAAAACCCTTCTAACTTATATTTTTCTGCCTTTAACTCACTCATAATGTATAATGACACTCCTCAAAAGAATGTAATAGTTAATCCTAATAAAGTGGAATATATAACATGATCCCTGTCATCCCTCAGAGCCTGGGTTCCAGTCTTGACTTTGTTCTGCTAGGAGACAAGTCACTATACCTCTTTTTATTCTTGAGGGAAGCAGAGGAAGGAATGGAGAGATGAAAAACATTTGATTTCCTACACTAGTAGTAATTATTTAGAATTATATGGGACTTTAGTTAAATATGTCAAAGTAGGATTATAACTCTAGTCTTCTTGGACCCAAAATTTATACATATAAACTAACTGAAGTAAGAATAGGCTAGCCCAAGAGAATTCAAATATACACAAAAATAGATAATGACAATAATAAAACACTATGTCCAGAATTTTCCTTGAAATCAACATAGTGTTACCCAACAGACAAGGTTTCTCCCATACTATTCAGCAAAAACATGTTAATTAAAACTTGGTCTTATTAGCTTTTCAAGACTGGAAATATGAACAATAAAAACAAGTGAAATCACCCATGCAATTTTCTCCTTTTTTCAGAGTCCGAAGGATCTGTATAACAAACTAACTTATTTCATTGAAAATTAGAGTTGTCATAGGTCAATGGTTGGAAAGTATGGCTCACTTCAATAGGATGGCTATTATCTAAGGCGTCAAGCTCCTGGGCACGGGTATAATCAGCAGAAACAAACTGAGTCCAAATATCATATTCTGGGAAGCAGTGGTCTACACATAGATATTCAATCCAGGATGCAAAACCTTCATTTAACCAAAGATGAGTCCACCATTCCTAAAAACAAAAGATGGAAACATGTAAAGAAAACAAAACAATTATCATTCCACTAATTTTAAACACTCACATGTCCCTTCTACTATACTCTAAAACTTACAATTTAATAAACTAAAATTCAATTAAAAACATTTAGTAAAGGCCGGGCGTGGTGGCTCATGCCTGTAATCCTAGCACTCTGGGAGGCCGAGGCAGGAGGATCGTTTAAGCTCAGGAGTTTGAGATGCCGTCTCTACTAAAAAAATAGAAAGAAATTAACTGGCCAACTAAAAATACATAGGAAAAAATTAGCCGGGCATGGTGGCGCATGCCTGTAGTCCCAGCTACTTGGGAGGCTGAGGAAGAAGGATTGCTTGAGCCCAGGAGTTTGAAGTTGCTGTGAGCTAGTATGACGCCATGGCACTCTAGCCTGGACAACAGAGTGAGACTCTGTCTCAAAAAAAAAGGATTTAGTAAAGAGCTCACATTTCTAAAAAAAAAAGAGAAGCCTAAAAAAGATGACAAAAAAGGCCAACTGGTGATATCAGACTTACGCCTACGGGACATTTTCAAAACACTGCTAAGTAACTTTTTATTACCAAAGATAGAAAAGGGTAGGGCATGGTAGCTCCTGCCTGTAATCTCAGCACTGTAAGGAGGCTGAGGTGGGAGGACTGAAGCCAGGAGTTTGAGACCAACCTGAGCAACACAGTGAGATCCCCTTTCTACAAAAAATAGTGAAAATTAGCCAGACATGGTGGTGCGCATCTAAAGTCCTAGCTACACAGGAGGCTGAGGTGGGAGGATGGCTTGAGCTTGGAGGGTTCAATGCTGCAGTAAGCTATGATTGTGCCATTGCACTCCAGCCTAAGCAACAGAGACCCTGTCTCTTAAAAAAAAAAAAAAAAAAAAGCCCATATAGGAACAGGAAAAGAGAGCCGATAAATATAGGCAAGACCAGAGGTGAAAAATATCATCATATAAAATTCAGTTCAGTAAAGGATTTCTCTTAAAAAACAAAACAAAACCAGAAAGCTTTCAGGGTCAAATAAGGAAAACTGGAAACTATTAATATTCCCACAATGAATGGGAAAAACCATTGATTAACGAGTTGAACTTTCATTGAACTTTCATGATAAATAGAAAAGCAGTACTGCTTATATAAGGATTATGTGAAATTAACAGAAATGTCATGGCAGGAAGTGGTTTAGTAATGAATGGTGTTCAAGCATTTATGGTATATAAAATTCTTATCTGTTAATAAGAATGTACAGTGAATAGAATGGACAAAGAATATGAGTGACAAAAAAAACCAATTTTTTATTTTACTTATTTATTTTTATTTTTCATTTTTAGAGATGCAGTCTCACTTTGTCAGCCAGGCTGGAGTGTAATGGCACCATTATAGCTCACTGCAAACTCCAACTCCTGGGCTCAAGCGACACTCCTTCCTTAACTTCCCAAGTAGCTGGGACCACAGGCATGCACCACCATGCCAACTAACTTTTTAAATTTTTCTGTAGAGACACGGTCTCACTATGTTGCCTAGGCTGGTTTTGAACTCTTGGTCCCAAGTGATCCTTCCCCCTCAGAGTCCCAAAATGCTGGGATTACAGATGAGAGGTACTACACCGGTCTCAATTTTTTTAAAAAAATAAACTTTTTTTTTTTTTTTGAGATAGCCTAGCTCACAGCAACCTCAAATTCCTGAGCTCAAGCAATCCTCCTGCCTCAGCCTCCCAGGTAGCTGGGACTACAGGCATGTACCATGATGCCCAGCAAATTTTATATACATATATATATTTTTAGTTGTCCAGCTAATTTTTTTCTATTTTTTTAGAAGAGACGGGGTCTCGCTCTTGCTCAGGCTGGTCTCGAACTCCTGAGCTCAAACAATCCGCCCGCCTCTAAAAAAAATAAACTTTTAAAAAAGAGATCTCAATCTAATTTTTATTAAAGTTGATTAAATCTATTAGTAAAAGAAAACAATATATGAATCCAAGATAAGAGGACAAAGGACTACGGCAATGGTGAAAAACAAAAGGACATTTGGAAATTTGGAAACAAATACTTTTAATATTAAGTGGTAAGTGGCTATTTGTCTAAGTGCTTTGTGCTAATTAACTAGTAGCCTCCGCTAAGATAAGCTAGTGCAAAGCTAAAGTTATTCTCCAACCTATCTTTAAGATCTTGGAATTTCAGTTTATAAAACTGATATCCAATAACTAGAATAGTTAGATAAATCCAGTAAAAAGTTGTTTAAAAGCAATGAGAATGCACATATTTCCCCTACTGAAATTTATTGCTGGCAGTTTCAAAATAAAATCATAAAATAAAGTCCTCTCAAGCTGAGCCAAAAAATTATTTGGTAGGAAGTAGAAACTTGCTGCGTTAGGAGAAAAGATCATTTATTTATATATTTGAAAACAGGTATCAACACATGTAATTTCATATGAAATTATATTTCAAAATTTTTTTTACCTGTAAAATTTTAAACACCCAAAGCAAAAGGAAAGGATTTATTTTCAAGAACTGACTTTCTTTAGAAACTCTCTCAGATGTGTAACAGTTGCTAAGTGTCCTACTTTCTTGCTTATTTCTGTGACATATGGACTCAACCAACATCCAAGTCAGGTTCTGCTCTTTGGCAACCTAAAATACCATCATGGAATGTGGCTGGCTCCAGAATCTCTTTCACTGCAGAGGTACTTCTAATTCACTTATTAAACCCTGTGCTCCTGAATTCTAACACAGTTGGCTTTCATGGATAGTATTTTTTTAGAGTAAGAATGAAAGGTCAAGACTAAAGGACAGAAATCATTTATTGCAAACATTACAAGGATTTGAATGAAACAGCTGAAATTTTATATACCTTTACTCTGCAGTTATTTTGCAGTTTCTTTACATTTATTTCACCAAATTTCAGCTTAATATTTTAGGCAATGAAAAAACTAACCCCTAAAAACATTTCTAATTAAATATCAGTTTGTTATTTATCAGGTACTTTTAGCTACTGAACTACATAATAAATACGATTTAAGAAACTACAGTTAGAGGCCAGGCGCGGTGGCTCACGCCTGTAATCCTAGCACTTTGGGAGGCCGAGGCTGGTGGATCGCTCAAGGTCAGGAGTTCGAAACCAGCCTGAGCAAGAGTGAGACCTCGTCTCTACTAAAAATAGAAAGAAATTAATTGGCCAACTAAAAATATATAGAAAAAAATTAGCCGGACATGGTGGCGCATGCCTGTA
>CAUYRT010054724.1:0-42113 GCA_963574885.1 Lepilemur ruficaudatus
CATATACAAACCCCCCCCCCCCCCCCCCACGTCGGGGGGGCCGCGGGCGGGGGAGAGTCGGCGGAACTGCCGACGGCCTCCCAGCGGGCTGCGCTGGCTTTTTTTTTTTTTTTTTTTTTGAGACAGAGTCTCACTCTGTTGCCCGGGCTAGAGTGCCATGGCGTCAGCCGAGCTCACAGCAACCTCCAACTCCTGGGCTCAAGCAATCCTTCTGCCTCAGCTTCCCAAGTAGCTGGGACTACAGGCATGCGCCACCATGCCCAGCTAATTTTTTTCTATATATTTTTAGTTGGCCAATTAATTTCTTTCTATTTTTAGTAGACACGGGGTCTCACTCTTGCTCAGGCTGGTTTCGAACTCCTGACCTTGAGCAATCCGCCCGCCTCAGCCTCTCAGAGTGCTAGGATTATAGGCGTGAGCCACTGCGCCCATCGGTTATGAGATTTCTTTGTGAGGTGATACATATGTTCTTAAGTTGATTGCAGTAAGGTACACAATTTGTGAATATGCGAATATGTGAAAACTATTGAATTGCACTTTAAATCAATGAGGAAATTGTATAATAATATTAATTACAACTCTACAAAAACGTAAAATAAAAAGATGTAATATCGAAAATTTAAAATTGGCCGGACACGTGGGTGGCTCATGCCTGTAATCCTACCACTGTCGGAGGCTGAGGTAGGAGGATCGCTTGAGCTCAGGAGTTCAAAAGCAGTTTGAGTGAGAGTGAGACCCCGTCTCTATAAAAATAAATAAAGAAAAAGGAAAAAAAGAAATAAAAGTAAGGAAAAAAAAGGAAAGGAAAAAATTAAAAATTAGTACCAGGAAAGGAAATGTGATCTTTTTTACAAAGTAACCCTAGAATTAACATTACTTATATAATCATAGTAAACACTTCTGGTTTAATTTTAAAATTTGGGATCATTCTGAAGACAAAATACAGTAGTTTCTATACGATTGTAGACAAATGCATTTTAGCATCTCTGACAACGGAAATATGAAATTAAAAGTACAGAGAATTGAGGTGTGGAAGTAAAAGTTAAAGGAAGAAATTTGTAGATTTGGGTGCTAATTTCATCATTTTATAAAGAAGGAGTGAAAAGATTCTGTCTGTAGATTATAAAACTAATAAAATGTGCATGTATTTCTTAAAATTTCAAGAGTTTTATGGCGGAAGTAAAAAAGAGTTATCCATCTACGTTGGTAGGTTTAGGAAGCATGGGTGAGGAGGCGAGTGTGTTTGTTTTTTAAGATATATCTTATTCATCAAGCAAATACTAGTACATACAATCTGAAACCAACAAACGAATAAATGTACACCTAAACAAATAAGTGTAGGACAACTCTAATATTTAAAGGTACCAAGCTAAATACCAGAAGAAGCCACTCCAAGAGTAAAAACGTGTTGCTTCTTAGAGAGAACTTAGAATGAAGGGTGGTTTCAGGTTACTGTTAATTTTCAATAAAGGCCTTTTTAGTCAAATATTTTTTAGCAAAAGAAAAGAAGCACAACCTGCAGCATCATTCGAGCTGAGATAAATAGAATCTTTTAATCCAAATTCCAAAATCATGAGAGACTGTGCCTAGACTGTGTTGGATAAATTCACTGAAGTCAGTTGATAGTCACAGTGTGACTAACCATAGCCACTGGGATCACCCCAAAATGCTCTGATACAACTTGTGAGAATGGCCTTCCTATTAAAGCTATAAATGTGGAATGAAACAACTAAAAGAAAAAAAATCAACAATTATAAAAATACATTATTCAAGAATAGAAAGACACTATTTTTCACAATGCAGAGATGGAATTTAAGAGTGATAACTAGATTTATAACTTTCAAGAGGCAGCTAACAGTGCCAAATTATCTTTCATAGTGAACATATTATAAATAAACCATCATCGACTATTTTTTATATAATCTTGATGCAGGCTGGACACATGAATACTTTATGACTTGTGGGCCCCATTCCATATGTTAGAGTGTTTAAAATAATTTCTCAGTATCTGAGCTAAAAAAAGATATAATAAACTAGTATGAACAAGTCAGAAATGTAAACAAACATGAATAAATTCATGCGTATATAAATAACTTTCACTTTAAATCGAGTTTAATTTGGCTACAAAAGGGCAAATGCTAATTTCTCCGAAGTTGTTATAAATTACTGTATTAGTCCTTCAATGAGGAGCAAGCCAGCAAGTGGCAGGACAATTGTGACAAGCTTGTTAAACTAAAAATTGAGATAAGATGTTACAAACTCTCCTCAAATTTTTCCTAGAATGTATTCATGTAAGACACGTTATTCCTATGACAACAGCTGACAGTTGTTTTTTATTATCATGTTCACACATCTCTTCAAGGTTAACGAGAGAATTTTCATTAACTAAACTTTGTTCTCCAAACTAGGCAGGCTGATAATGTCAGACCATAACAAATTTTAAAGTGTTATTTTGATACTCAAAAATGCCAACAAATTCTTCACTATGTCTATATTCTCAAGTAGAAGTCGATTTCAGGGGCAAGCACACAATGAATTAAAGATAACTGTATTATGTTATTTTGACTAAGATAACTTTATGCTAAAGTAAATTTTTTAAATGACTAAACTAATTGGCTATTCTTCAATAAAGTAATATTTAAATTAAGATGTGTGTTATAATAAAGACAGAATGCTTTCACAGCTTCAAATAAATAAAACATAATTATGCCATGATTAAGGAGCTTCCTTTCAGAGAATATAACATACAACTTGAAGTTTGTAAGCAACATTCTCTTTGAAGTAATTTTCTCCAGCCGACTCCAGAGAGTCCCAATTTGACAGATGGAAATAAGTAAAAGCAGCAAAGAAAAAAGGGTTGTTTGCTGTAGCGTAGTATCACTGATAAATGCCCAGCATATGGCAAGAAAATAGATGTATTTCCATAAACTCTGGTCCTCTTCCTGAATATTTTTTCTGCTATCATAAAACCATCTAGTTAGCAAAAAAGTCTATCAAAATATGAATACAGGTCATATGATTCTTATTCTAGAGAAATTAAAACTTTCTCATTCATTTCTAAGGTCCTCTATTACTCTTATTTTGTAAAGAAGTGTATGTACGTGTCTATGTGTGCATATTAAATGTTCTGTATAATGTATTTTGAGGTGTTTTATCCAAAATGTCACCTTTATTGCTTTGTCACAATATTTGAAGACACCATGGCTTGCAGTCCTTCCATGTATTTTCACCAAGCTCTGGTTTGTGCATCTAAGTGCACTAACGTTTTGCATAGCTTCAAATCATAAATAACCTATCCTAATAAATATCACATAAATCCCTCTGTCAAGTAGCTGGGAGATTGATCTGATGGAAAACAGCAAAATTTCACAGGTCAATGTCCTTTCCAGAGAAGTTATATGTTGGCGAAAGAGTATCATGTTGCCGTAGGCAAATCTGTAAACCACTTAAAGATCACTGAAAGGCCAAGAGTACTGACACTGAAAAGGGTAAGGTAGGTTAAAGGGCATCTGGTAGAACCATCTGTGTCTGTGTTTAGGAGAAAAATCATTTCAGAAAAAGGGTTTTAACCTGGAGGACATCTGGAGACCCAATAATGATTAATATCAGTCTACATAAAAAAAAAATTATAAGTTTTAAAAGATTTTTATCTTCTCCAATAAATTGTTTCATTATTCATATTTAATCTGCTTCTATATATTGTAAAAACTGGTAGGAGCATACTAAAGGAAATGCGTAGGTACATAGATGCATCCCGGATACTGTAGCTATGCTCATTCAATGCCTAAATACATTTCCAAATCATTGAAACACTGGATTTTTCTATCTTTATTTAGTACTTTGCAACCTTGACTTTAAGAAATCTAGTGGAAGCTCACAGAAATTACTTTTCAGTGTGGTGTGAAATCCTTTCTTCCTAACTTTTCTTGGGAAATGTAAAGCTTGGGTGCCACAGCAAAGGTCGCTGTTGGCAAAGAGCCGTTTCCGGGCGTCATGCTCAGGTTTCACCAATTTCTTCCACTTTTTCTTATTTTTTCTGTCAGTTTTTACAGTCAATTTTTTATTTAGCACAAACAAGCTAATATTTCGATACTTAAGGGCTCTTGGAGATTTTCTACTCAGACATAAGCTACTTACAAAAGCCTTTAAACCTGTGTGTTATCTAGCTCGCTTTGTGTTTTCTTTAGCATTGATGATGGGTTGGAAGTTTTAGTGTAAAACTGCAAAATCCCTACGCTAACTATTCGGAATCATTTCCAAGGCAAGAAAAAAAGTGCCAATTATAAATCAGTACTATTTGTATAGTATATACAGACTCAGTTTGCAGCGTGACTACTGCATGTTTATTTCATGGATTCAGGGCAGCCATGCACGACACCAATAGGAACCCAGTGAAGCAGGACGTGAAGCTTCTGGCTGTGACAGTGCAGATCGCATTTCCTGTAAATTGCAAGATGTAATAAAGGAAAAAAAGGAAGTAGAGTACAATAAAAATAAAGCACAAATAAACATAGCCATTTCCATGTAGAATATTATTAATTTTAATACGACAAAACCCAGGATTTTTTTTTAAGAAAGTAATTTTTGTTGTAAAATAACTAGTAATATACAAAAACAGTGTTGGAGTTTTTGAGAAATGTAAAATATGTATGCTTTTGTTAAAATAGGGTAACACTCACTATGAACTATAAAAAATAAACAGCCCCGCTATTCCAGTTGCTTAATACAAGAAAATGTTTATCTCTTACCAACGTCCAGTGCAGGTTAGGTGACTCTGTGGTTAGGTCATCGTAAAAGCCTGGACAGGAAAGAAGTCAAGGGCCTAGAGGCAGGAAGGAGTCTGGCCAAGCCTTAGCCAGACCGAGGGAACCTCAAGGCCCTCTTGGTCACAAGCACCTTTATAGGTTAACATACTTTGTATGTAATCTACAATTATTTCTGACATTTTATATCTTACTCATTTCTATAGAAGCAAATTTTTTTATCTTTATTTTCAAAATTTTCTCAAGCTGTTCTAATGTTGATGTAAATGTAATCCTAGCTACATACCATCTGTTACTTTTATTTGATGACACCCACGTCCCGGTCAATCTACCTTTAAACAAAAGCAAAGGCAGAAATCAAAGGGTGATTATTATCGTTATTATTATCTTATTAAAGATTTATACCCAAAGACAGCATCACAATTTCAAAGCAGAAATAAAGAACTAAAAGCCAAAAATCGTGAAAATCTATCTAGCTGATATTTCACTGACTTTATTATAACTGTTATTAAGATATTTTTCAGCCTTTTTATTTCTAAAACTCCAAAATGACTTTTTTTTTCACTATATGTTATCAAATGTATTTTGTTCTATGGCTAAAAACAATTCGGCTAAGATTCAGTCTAGATTTACTTGGGTAATAAGTATTTGTGGAGCCAAAATAAGATTTTTATTTCTAAAACTTTAAAATGATGCTTTTAAGAAAGGTTGTTTTTGTTTTGTTGACTCAGTCATTTTTTAGAGCAACTTCTAAGTCCTTTATTTCTAATTGAGTTTTATTTTAAAATACCTGATGTTTCCCAATATAAAAATACTTGTAGACATCTATGTCCATGGATAGTTGTGAAAAATGTTTCATTAATATTATTATTGTAGTTTGAATATGTCAGTCAATACCTCAGTGATTTAGCTCCTCATTTTTAAATGTGAAACTGCAATGCCTGCCCTAGTTAATTTACATGAGTTATGAAACTAAAATGATCGATGAATGTATAGGAATGTTATAAGTCATGTTTCTTTATTTTTTTAAGGAATACAGATTTTCCTCAGGTCTATTCTTCTATATCTAGAATAAGTATCAGGAAAATATGAAATTTTACTTTTGGTTAATTGTTTTGTAAAATATGACGACCATTAAATTGATGATTTGATTAAAGACTTTGAAATATATTCTTGGCAAAGCAGCACAGTTAAGAAAATAACATTAGTAAAATAGAAAATTCATGAGATAGATCTTACGCTCTGGACTTGCTAGGAAGATGAATTGCAGTCTCACAAAATGTTTCTAAATAAAGGAATTAACATTCAAATCATTGGATAATTTTAGTCAACTACAATCTACCATGCTTCATATACCAAGATTAAAGATTTTTTTAATTATCTATAAAAATTTCTACTCAATTAATAAGTGCAAATGTAGAATACTGATCATGCTTCAACACATGTCAAAGTCCTTAAGAATTTATAAAATCTTGGATTACTAATATTGAAATTATAGTTAAAATTTTTAGACTTGTATAGGCCAAGAACTGTCCATCAACACTCAGATATCTGTCATTATAGACGGAATTTCACAAGTTACATTTTGATAACAATTTTGAAAATTACAACTTCCAAAACTTTGTTTTTCAACAAAATTCAAACTATACCAGAATAAGTTGCCCAGCGTTCTCATTCATCTAACTACTTGACCGTATTTATTTTTCCTACATGTTGTCTCCTGCTATACATTATTTTGCATAAAATAATCTCATTCTAATCAATGCAAATGAAAAACATGTATATGTAAATTAGCCACTAATAAATTTAAGTATTTACATTATAATTTAATTTTTTTATTTTACAATTCAATATATTCTTTAGAAATTATATTTTTATAACCATGAAAGAATAAAATTATTTCAAATAGGAATAAAAATCACAATAATATGTTTAATTTTTCCATGATTCTACTATGCTTTTAAGATTAGAGGTAGAAAATAATGGTATTTTTTCTTTAAATATTTCTCAAATAAGAAAAATGAAAATAGTTTTAAAAATGTTTTTCAGTACTATTTTTCAGTCCAAAATACATTAAATACTTTATAAATAGCAATAAAATTTCTCAGTAAAACTGAAATTACAGAAGACTATTGTAGTCTGTGGATTCAGTAGCATTATCTTATAAATGAGTAATTTAAAATTTTACTTCAGATAACACCTAAAGCAGGGTAAGGATTGTGGGGAAAATATTGCCCTTAGCTTTAACTGTCTTTCAACTAAAATGCTAGAACACATATGATCCTTCAAGCATAGCATTACGGCAATTGCTCTGTGAGATTCAGAAATCAATAGAATTGTCAAAAGCATTCTAAGTGCAGAATTATGAAAAATATCATATTCTCCTTATGAAAACATAAGACTGCCTGTAGCTTTTTAATCTCTGTCAATAGAATTATTTTTAGATTGAAAGTATTCCAGCACGTTTTGACTTTTTTTCAACAATTACAGATATGCAAAATCTGAATGCCACTGCAGACAAATAAATAAATTCAAATATTACAAGTAGTTAGAACTACTATTCAACAGGTCACTTATTATCCGTGCGGGAATCCCTTATTATTGTCACGTATGTCATTTCTAGTTATGGTTATTAAAAAAGTCACAGTACTATAATTTGTCCTCACATTTTGTGATAATGATGTGTTATTTCACTTTGCTAAAGCATTTACGTTCTGAACAAGATTCTTTATGGCTTTGCACGAGGTACCGATAATGCTACCTTTTCTGTCCCCTACTGATTTCATTCAGCACCCTATTCTTACTCAATAATTGCCTTGTCTTGCAAGTTTTGGCATTAAACATTTGTTGATGAAATTTTTCCTAGCTGCTAATATGTCTTGAGGGAGCTTTGCACTTTCTTTTTTGATTGCTGGCAGCAACATCTAGAAAGGACTATTTTTAACCTTTCACTTTCCTGATATTGTTTGCCTCTTTTCTGTATTTCTCTTTCTTTTTAGACTTTTTTCCCTTTTCAAAATGCTGCCTCAAAAATACAGCTCCAGGTATTCATCTTGTAAAATTATCTTCAAACTCTAGCCAATCTCGGTTAAGAAAAAAATCAATAATAATAATAGCAAGCACACTAGGCTGCTACTTAAGTTACCAGAATGAATTTCTCAGTGTTCCTACCATTGCGTAATCCCCTACTGTCTTGATTCCAGTTGATTGTATCTGTTGCTACAATAAAATACAGGAGCAGTGATACTGTGCCAGTTTTGGGTCCAGCCCTAATTGCTTTGGAAACTTCTGCATCTTTTTTTTTAGAATACTCACTCTAGGAACACTCCCTCTCATAGCACTGAGCCACCATGTATGAAGCCCAGGCTTCCTGTTGGAGGGGAAGAGCTGTGTGCAGAAGCCGTGGAGAGTGAGACACCACACAGAGCCCAGAAAAGAAGCAGCAGGTACTGGGCCTTCAGCAGCAGCTCCTGGCCCAGCTGCCATCTTGCTCTGTGTGAGAGACTCCAGGAGTGACCAGTAAAGGAACTTCCCCACTGAGACCCAGCCAACCCACAGAACTGTGAGATGTAATAGCAACAGATAACTAGAGCAGGATTGGGCACCTAGAAGCAACATGCTGCCATGACAAATATCTGAACTGTGTAACTCTGGCTTTGGGAATGGCTGGTGGAACTCAAAGAGACAGGGAAGTCTTGAAAAACAATGAGCAGACAATTATTGGAGGTGGAAGAAAGAGGATCCAAAGTGTTTATTAGAAGAAAAATTAACAAAACCATAACCTACAGTAACAGGAAATGTAGGAAGGAAAACTGGTGGATTTGTGGATCTGGCTAAGGAGATTCCAGGCAGAAGACTGAAAGTGTCAGCTAGCTTCTTTTGGTTGAGTATGATAGAGAAACAAGAAAATCTTAAAAATAAAAAAAAAGGAAAAGAAAAGAAAGAAAAAAGAAAAGAAAAGAACATGCTCAGTTTTCAGTGCTTTCTTGCTTCTAAAATAAGACTTCTCATTCAGATTCTCTCTAGAAAACAAGAATCTTAGAGGCTGTTTGCATGGCTGACAGTGTAAGAGGGTATCGTCAGTAGACCTCTAAGAATATTAAGAGTATGCTTTGTACAGTCTCATGACTAGACATTGGGGATTCTAAAATTTTCAGGGCACTTTCCCACAACACATGACTCCTAGCCCAAGGTATGTAATTGGTGAACTAAAACATTAATAATATTCCCTATTTCCTCTGTTTACATGTTACTGTATGGAAATAAGTAAAGCAAAGACTCTTTTAAGCTATTAGGTTATTGTAGTGATATAAATAATTAAGTAAATATCAATTATTAATTTGACAATGTTTTTACTATTAAAAGATAATTCATTGTCTGATGGCTTAATTACTTGTTAACTACTTAGTAGTCCCTAGTAATATGAAATTAAAGTCATAAATTCTGCTTTCAAGTGATATTTGGAAACTAGACAAATAAATTGAAGAGTGACAGTAATGTGTTAAATAGTCTATTAAGGATGCAGAGATCTAGCACCTCTTATATTTTCCTGGATTGAGCTTGAGCCCATTATCTGAAGTGAGGTAACACAAGATTGAAAGAATGGGCTCCACTTGCACTCGCCATCAAATTGGTTCTGACTGATTAACACAGTGGTGCTCACATGGTAGTAATATTCTCCAGGGATAGGGGGTTAGGGGGATATACTGACAACTATAGGACAAGGTGTACATGGGGGGGGGTAAGGGCAGGCCTCTAACCCCCACTAGGGAGAAGCATTGATATAAAATGTAACCAAAATGTTTCTACCCTCACAATATCCTGAAATAAAAATTAAAAAAAAAAAAGGGATGCAGAGATCAGCACAGGAGAATGGAGAGACGCTAAGGATGGTTGTAGAAGAGTCAGGATTTGAGATGACCTTAAAGAATGGACAGCCCTAAAGCACAAATAATACGATTTGAGGATGTAGGATTTTGCCAGACAGTCTCGTGCTCTGGGATTTCGAAGGTGAGCTGTACAGGCAAGTGTGCTAACTTCGCTGGGTTTTAAGTCCAGTGGGACTTAAATTAATGAATAAACAAACAAGTAAGTTTTCTCACAATGTAAAAGATTATTTCACAGAAGAGTTTTACGCTTTAGCTAATTTATACATGATGACCCTCTGCCTTAGGGTGTGCCCTGCTCCGATGGAGCCCCCAGGCAAGCAGCACCAGGGAGGGCCAGCGAACAAAGAGTTCACAGTAAATGATCATTTACTTACTTGCCAGTGTCTCCACTTATTCTTCATGTGCCCAAATTCTGAGATGCTAAAACTGTATGCACGATTTGTGTAATTCCTGTTAGTGCAGGATGGTTTATTTACTTACTTATTTAGTAGTTATTAATAGAAACCTTCTCAGAGTTTTTTCTAATTTTGGAGATTTCAAGTCAACTAAGCCTAAACACAAATCAAAAAACATAAATGAATAAAACATTACATATAGTCGATACAAAACGAATCCTTAAAGGAAATAATAGCATCAATTGCCCTGAACTGACATCAATACTGCAGCATTACATCACTTTACTGAACAAATGAAAAATAATAGTACAGACATGCTAGCTGGACATAAAGGAAAAGAAATGGGAAATGAAAAAAATGTAAGGGAAAATTTAAGAAAATCATGCATTAAAAAATATATGTTTGAAGCAGAGCTAAAATAGTTTATATTAGGAAAATAAGGTAATAATTCATCCTAAAATTTTGTATGACCTTAGATGTTCTTTAAAAAACTTACAGAAGGAATAACTGAAGAGTTCTAAAATGAAGTATTGTACCTTTCTTCAATGAAAATCTATTTGCCATGATTAAAATTCCTCCTAGTTTTTCTACTTCACTGGTTTTCTTCCTGCTAACTGCTATCATTTAGTTTTAGTCTGCAGTTAAAACATTATCCAATGACTCTGATATGGCAATTAATAATATGTATGTACTAAAATTTCCTTGCATTGCATTATTTTAAAGTATCATATTACCTCTATCCAAAAATACTTCAACAGAAATAGGAAAATTAGAAAAGAGGTCATCATATATGACACATATCTGATTTTTCTGTCTTTATGGAACATTAAATTACCTTATATATATATGATCCATTAAAAAAACATGTAAGTGTTGAAAAATACTTTTTTGTGTGAAATTGAGTCCACAGTTGATAAAATATAAGAACTTATAATTTTTTCTGTTAAAATAGAAAATAGATATTGAACTCTAATACTTTTGTTAAAATTAAAAACTATTTTATGATAACATAAAAGTTTATAATTTAAGGAGAGGCAATGTGCCCTAGGGAAAGAATAGACAGTTAAAAGTTTGAATATTGACTCTATCCTTCAGTAGCTGGTTAACTTTAGGTATTTGCTTTAATCTTTCTGAATAAAGGGGTTTGTTTTTGTTTTTAGTTTTTTGTGGTTTTGATATTTTTCTTTCTTTCTTTCTTTCTTTTTTTTTTTTTTGATATCTGAGTCCTGGTGACCTCACAGGTTTTTGGGTGAATACTAATGATACCGTGTCTTTATAATGTCTTTAAAGCGCCCAGTGATGTCTGACACATTGATTTGACATTTCACTTTTGACAAAGGCACCAAGTGGACACAATGAGGCATTGAAAATCTCTTCAAGAAATAGTGCTGGGAAAACTGGATTTCCACATGCAGAAGAATGAAATTGAACCCTTAACTTATACCGTATTCAAAAACCAACTCCAAATGGATAAAACACCTAAATGTAAGACCTGAAACTATAAAACTCCTAGAAGGAAACATAGGGGAAAACTCCTTGACGTTGGCCTTGGCAATGATTTCTTCTTTTTTTTTTAAGTATTACCAAAAGCTCGGACTACAAATACAAAAATAAATAAATGGGACTATATCAAACTAAAAAGCTTTTGCACAGCAAAGGAAACAAACAATCAAATGAAAAAGTAACCTACAGATTGGAAAAAATTATTTGCAAACCATGTATCTGATAAGGGGCTAATATCAAAACTTTGTAAAGAACTCTTACAACTCAATAACAGAAAAACAATTAACTCAATTAGACAATGGGCATAAGACCTGAACAGACATCTCTCCAAAGAAGGCATAAAAACGACCAAAGGTATATTAAAAGGTTCTCAACCTCACTAATCGTTAAGGAAATGCAAATCAAAATCACTATCACAACTCACTCCATGAGGATGGCTAGCTAATACCAAAAAGGCAAGAGACTAATGTTGGCAAGGATATGGAAAAAAGGGAACCCTTGTGCACCGTTTGTGGGAATGTAGGTTGGTGCAGCCATTATTGAAAACATGGAGATTCCTGACAGCTTATATTTTAAAGATGTCCTTTCTGTTATAGCGACATTTAACCCAGAAAGTTGAGTTCCTTAAACTTTTTTAAAAAATTATCATGAAAATGACTATATTTTACACATAAAATGCCATATTTCTAACCCTAAAGGATATTTCAATAGAAAAATCAACCTTATTATTAAAAGCCTCAAATACACTTACCTGTGGTTTTGATTTCATAGGTTCCTCGAAACCTGTCCCTGGTATCTAAAAGGTTGGGGACCGCTGTATTAAAAGGTAAAAACTTCAGTGCGTATGCCTGTGAGTTACAGATAAATATGTTCATTTCCTTGTAGTTTTAGCAACTAAAATGAGATGGAATCATTTTGGGGCCAAAGATTTCCCTCTTTTTTTGCTTATCTTTTGCTTTGGGGCCAAAGATTTCCCTCTTTTTTTGCTTATCTTAATTGATAAAAAATGAGGTTACTCATTATTTCTCTTGTAAAGTAACAGGAGCACAAAAACTTTCCACAGAATATTTTTGTGTTTTCTTGATATTTAGATATACACGCAGAGTTGCTCAGAGGAAGGAAATCGCAATTCAAGAATTACATGATGCAAATTATAGGAAGGCTTATAGTTTATTTGTCACTTAAATAATTATGAAGATTTTAATTTATTGGAGTATTTTTATGCAGTATGTGAAAACTGATGCAATGGTAAACATTCTTGAAATATTTATCTACAATTTTGTAACCTCCTTAGTAGTTTTTTTTGTTGTCATTATTGTGTCTATTATGATAAAAATCTTTCTGCTCTACGTGCTTAGTTTTATAAAGCATTTTGTATCCTTGAATCTGTTCTTAAGCAGTTTCTAGATTACTCATTGTGTGCAACTGGGCTCAAATTCATTCTCTCACATGAATTATATATATTAAAAGGACAGAAAATTAGAATTTTTAACCTAATTTTAGAACACAAAGCAGTAAATAAAAGTTATACACAATTCCTATGGTTTCTTGTACCCCTTTGAAAATTTCCAAAACAGAAGATTCATATATGGAATGGGTCATAAAGTCATAAAATGGGTCACTTTTTCCTTGGCAGATATAGAGAATAGAGCCTAGGGAAATTTGGTAGTTTATTTGCAAAAATCACACAGCTGAAGAAATTCTTACTATTTTCAGAGATAGGCTTTTTCCATTTAACATACTGTGTTACTTCTCCTCCCACCCCAGAGTTAAAATACTGGCAGCTACAGTCATTCCAATGAGTGCTTAGAGGTATATTCTATCTACAATGTCATTTTTTGGTAATATAGCATAATGTATTATATAATATAGAAGACCATCTGTAATATACATATATATTATACATAATGAGAAATTTAATAATATTAATATGATTATCACAATACCTTACATCTAATGTTTTAAATGATGTTTAATATAAAGTTTTAGTATATTGAAACCCATCATTATGTTAGCCTCTAAAGTTACCCCCAGATATTACAATACTAGACTAGAGATTTAAAGATAGTAAATTGCACATATGCAGAGAGAAAATGAATGTTTGAAAATTTAATTCCCTAAAGTGTATGGTTTATAACAATTCTTATCATCTTAGTTCATCCACTCAAACAAAATGATATCCATTTATCCTTTAAATAGCAAATATGCAATACACATTTTGAAATGAAAAGAGCCCACTAGGGTACGAGGTAATGAACTCCTTTCAATTACACTTTATGATTATGACCTTTGTTTCAACGATAATTTAACAATTTAATTAAATCTGCAACTCTTTTCATTTTAAAACGATGTCCTTCATTCTTTAGTATTATAATTTAATGTAGTGATTTTTCCATTGCAATTTGCCATAGCGGCTATAAATTTTAATAACATTTCTCAATGACTTATATCTATATCATTTACTTTAAAAACCTGGGCTATATAAAAATTTTGAAATGATTAATCAGTTCACACATAACTGACTGTTTTAGGTGTCATACATATTAGTACAATGGTTCTTCCTTATCGGTGGTTTTGCTTTTTGGGGTTCCAGTTACCTGCAAATATTAAATGGCAAATTTCAGAAATGAAAATTCATCCATTTTAAATTACGTGACGTTTGAGTACATGATGAAGTCTTGTGCTGTCCCACTCCATCCCACTGCATCCCTACTTCATCACAAGAAGAAGGGAGAGTATACTATAATACAATAAGAATTTTTTGAGAGAGGGAGTTACCACATTTATATAATTTTTATCGCAGTATATTGTTATAACTTTTTCTATTTTATTATTAGTTATTGTTGTTAATCTGTTACTGTGCCTAATTTGTAAATTAAACTTTGTCATAGCCATGTATATACAGGAAAAGACATAGTGTATGTAGGATTCAGAGCTATCCATGTTTTAGGCATTCGCTGTGGGTCTTGGAACACATCCACCATGGATACGGGCGACTGCTGTACTCAAAGTAAACATTCTTTTAACATTTATGACTCAAAGAAGAGGTACATATGATAAAATCTGTATAACTTTGGTAGTTGTATGTATTTTAAAGACATGACAAGCTTTAGAAACTCAATGAATTAGATAACAATGGTGTACTAGATAATGCTTAGTACCCAGTGATGACAGCCAGTGATATCTTTGGTTCATTTTGAAGACATTCACAATTTTGCTCTATTATATTTGACTTATTACTTTATTTATCACTTTAATATAGCTTAGGTCAATAATGAATTAGAATCCTGCTTGGTGTCACAGTTTAAGTATCTGTGGTTGTTATTTGGTGGCCCCGGTAGCAGTATGGAGACATGTTTTTAGGAGATATGTGGTTGATCTCACTTTTATTATCTCTTCAATTGTATTTTCAAGATTTATTTCTTTCCATTATACCACAGAACAACATCCTATATGAGGAATAGACTTTGGATAATCAAATTTTAAAAAGTCATAAACTGCTGTATAAGAAAAAAATCTTGAAACATGGTATTCTTTACATCTTTCAAATATTAAAACAAATCAAATTTGAACACAGTCATTTGGAGACAGACACACACATTTAAATAAGTATATTGTACTATAAATAATATGTTGCCTTTTTATTTACTATTAATACAGTAAGATTCTCTTGTCACTAATACTCCATTGTGGGTAGACTTTCAGATGGTCTCCAGTGATCTCTGCCTCCTGGTACTCAAGTCCCTGAGAAATGCCCTCCTCTGAGTGTGGGCTGGTCTTGTGACTTGCTTTTAAATAACAGACTATGACAAAAGTACCACTGCTGTGATTAGGTTGCAAGAGCTTTGTAACTTTCTTCTAGTCGATTGTATGTACTCTTTCCCTTGGTGGCTTTGGTGAAGCAAATTGCTATATGGGTAAGGCCCATGCAGCAAGGAACTAAGGATGATCACTGGCCAACAGCTAGTTAGGAAATGAGATTTGCAGTCCAATAGTCCAAAAACAAGTGAATCCTGGCAACAACTACATAAGTGACTTGGAATTGAATCTTTCTTTTATTGGGCCTTCAACTGAGACCTACCTGACACCTTTGTTGTAGCCTCCTGAGAGACTCTGAAGTCAAGGACGAAGCTCAGCTGTGCCCAGATTCCTGACCCACAGTAACTATGAGATGGTAAGTAGATGCCACGTTAAGTCCCTAAACTTGTCATGATTTGTTACTAGGAAAAATAGCAAATATATGTTCCTATTTATTTCTCTTACTAATTTCGGAAAGAAATATATCAATTTAATTCATTGTATTCTATATCCATACCGACTTTTTAAAAAATAAATGTTACTGTGTACATTTAAGGTATACAACATATATATAATGATATATATATATTTACTATAGTGTTACAAATTAACATATCCATAATCTCACATAGATATTCATTTTGCCCTCACTGTGGCAAGAGGAGCTATAATCTACTCATTTAGCAAAAATCCTGAATACGATGCATTATTATTGACTATAGAGCTCATGTTGTTCATTAGATCTTTAAATTTGTTCATCCTGCATCTCTGCTACTTTGTATCTTTTTTACCTATAGATTTTATTTCCTCCTCCCACCCCATAAGCACTGTTTTATTCTCTATCTCTGTATGGCTGACTATTTTTTTTACTTTTAGATTCTACATATAAGTGAGATCATGCCATATTTTTCTTTCCGTATTTGGCTTATGTCACTTAGCATAATGTCCTCTGAGTCCATCCACGTTGTGACAAATGGCAGAATCCCCTCCCTTTTAAAGGCTGAATAATATCCCATTGTATGTGTACTACAGGTTCTTTATCCATCTTCGTTGGTGGACACTTAGTTCATTTCCATATCTTGGCTATTGTGAATAATGCTTCGATCAGCATAGAATTGCAGATATGAGGTGGTGATTTCCTCTTTTTTGGGTATATACCCAGAAGTGGTATTGCTGGGTCATATGGTAATTCTATTTTTAATTTTTTTAGGAACCTCCATACATTTTCCCCATAATGGCTGCAACCAATTTATATTCCCAATAACACAAGCCAACTTTTTGGCATGCAGTCATTTTTAAATGAATCATAACTTGTTTTCAATTTGTAGAAAAGGAAAACAATCACTACCATTATATTGTCATCATGAAGAAATCACGTGTACAATTTACTATTTACTAAATCTTTATTAAAGTAAGAAATATTTGATGGACAGATTTCATTCCAATATTATAAAAATTTTATAAACGTGATTACCAGGAGAATGTAATTTATAAGTATTAAAGGAAAGCAAAAACATTTTACTTATATCTGAGCAGAACCAGACCTGAGGATTAATGTATAAAAGAGAGGGAAAAATAAAGTAATATTTTGAATTTTCAGCCTGTCATAGTACTTTTACATAGTTGATGAATAGCTTTTAAGATATTGAATCTTGCTAGGAATTTCAGTTAGCATTTGTGTATAGGGATTTGTGGAGAGCCTTATTACCTCAGTAATATTAAGAAACATGGATGCTCTCTTATCAAAGTCCAGCAGTTTTGCAGAAATTGAATAGACTATTAATTAAAAATGCTGAATCATTGATTTCTTTCACATTTTTTGCTAACATATTATATTCAGCCATGGTTCCCCTATCTTAATTTAGTCTGCATATGATAAATTTAATGCTCCATTTGAAAGTATATGAAATTTTAATAGATAGTATTTCACAATTGATTGATTCATTAAGTCGTTTAAAAATGCATGTACACCAGAACGCTAATACCAGACAATATGTGAAAATGCTCAGCCTGTAACATTGAGAAAATTTTCTTTTTAAGGTAGGAAAATATGGCTCAGGGGAAAGAAAATAAATTCCTTTTTATAAAAAGTGTTTACATTTCATAACAGAAACATTCTTCCAGAAAGAGAAAAAAATGCAAAGGTAAAAATGTCCATGCCTGTTACAAGGTGTCTCAATGGAAATGGACAAGGGAAATTTCTGGCAGCCATCTGAATTACTCTTAATGGTATTCAGTCAAGCGAGGTATGGGTCAGGTCAAAAAGTTTGCATGTGTTATTTAATATCAAATAGGGAACTATATAGTCACCATACCTGGTAGTTATTCATTTAATATCTATTCACAGAGCACTTACACTGCTTCCAGTTGTTAAATGCTTATGCTATCAAGTTGTTATCTTCAAAAAGAAAAGATAAACTAAAATATTTTTACATTATTGATTTAGATAATTTATGTGCTGAAACTTTTTTTAGTTTATAACATTTTCTTCAAATGTAATAAAAGCGAGGTTAGGCCAATGTTTGTTTAGTTTATATTTTCAGGGAAGTTGTGTACAATCAGCCACAAGGAGTAAAATTTTCCATGAGAAGACTTTGAACACTTTTTATAATCTTTAATATCTACTATTACAAACTTTCTTAAATGTAAAATCTGTAGCAGAAGTAGGTATTTTGTGAACTTAATTACATTTACCAAATATTAATTTAAAATTTATTTTGGATGTTTGATGTAAATTAACTAATTTAATTTAATTTTCTACTTAATTCATTTGCTACTTTCACATTTTACTAAACATTTGCTTTTAAATCTATTATTCTGAAGAGAAAAATGGAGAATGAAAAGAACTTACAGAAATGATTCCTATCCATTGCACTTGTTAATACATTTTAGATGGAAAGATTCTTTATATCCTCACAAGACTTCCATGACTTTTAATAACATCCCTTTCCTTGCTCATTCGTGGTATTTTAATACATATTTTTATGTTCCTTTTGTCTTTCTGCATTATAAAAGAGGCTGTTCAGAACAGGTTGATACATGATTTTTAAAAAGGCTTCCTCAAGTGTGCTATGTAAATTAATGAAAATCAATATTCACTCATAAAAGAGCAAAAGCTTTTAGATCGTTAGAAATACTTCAGTTTCAAATAAAATCTCCGATTATTTTAGGCTCTGGTAATTACTGTCATAGTGGTATTTTTTATTCACATTATTCATTTCCTGCCTGTGGACACAGCTGACAGTGTTGCTTCTGAGAGCAACATCCTGTCTTCCTTGGAGAAAACCATTCACAACCATTTAGCAACTGTCCAGAGTTTTTGTAGAATCCAAAGACAATTTCTTTTCCTATACCAGTTCGATGAGAATAGAAGAAAGAAAAGCTAAAAGTGTTTAGGAAAAGTACACCCATTTTGTTCCTGAGAAACGCAATATAGTTTCTTATGAAGAGTCAAGGAAACCAAAACAAGTTTCTTAAAAAATTCTGCTATCAAAACTGCATTTTTTTTCTTAGCCTCTTACCTCTTATACCTTCCCTAAATTCATATATAATAAGATTGTTGTTCTGTTCATAATTACTTAATTATAAAAGTAGTCATACGATCCTTAACATAATGGATGATGCTTGTATTTTGGTTGCCTCACCTAGTATAGAGATGAAGAAACTAGTTCATAGTCACATTATAAAACACACACAGGCACACATGCATCTACGCATCCAAAGGACTGAGAAATCTGAGAAAATTAACCATGTCTTATTCAACTTTCAATTTTCCAATTTTTTTTACATTCAATAATGACATATTTATAATTATTTATAAGTAAATAATAATTCTAGGTATGAAATTACATCATAACAGGCTCCAATATAAAATTTATTTTAGATATTATGCCTAAGGCTTAGGCATCCCTGGATCAAATTGAATGAGGCTCTTAAAATTGCTGCTGAATACATTTTACACAATTTTGTCTTTGTCCTTCTGAGACTATTAGAGACCTTGCCGATGATAGACGATAGGTAGATAAGTAGCCAGGTAGGTAGAGAGAGAGACAGAAAGAAAGAGAGAGAGAGAGAGAAAGATTATTTACATAGGCCAGAAAATGAAAATGAAGAATAGATTTTGTGGATATTTACCAATTTTAGTCCCTAAGAGATACCATAGGAGATGCCTAGCCATTATTAGTGCTCAATAAATATTTGATAAATGAGTTTATTATTTGCAATGGAAGGCAAAACTTAATTTTTTCAATGGTAGTGTGTTCATAATTTTGTTTGCCACTTGAAACTTTGGTCAGGAATGATATATTCAGAAATACCAAAGTTTGGCAATGAAAACCTGTATTTATTCATTATTCTGTGCTACATAAATGTATTAGGTACTACCTAATTGCCAGGCTAGTTATTAAATAAAAAAAATTTTAAACTTCCCATATAAAAGGCAAAAAAAAGTATTTTGAGATATCTTTTAAAATCCCACATTTTTAATGTTATCATTTATCTTTATAAAAATATTTATTTCAGCTGTTGGTACAAAATCAAGACTCAGTGAATTCTGACCATGTGAGCATGAGCAACAAGGTGAGTTACTTCTTTGGCATTACTTTTTATTCTGATATTTTTCAATTTTGATCTTGATTTTTCACATATATAATAAGCTTTTCTTAACTTATTAAGAACTGAATATTTCAGTGTTTGTTTCTAAAATAATATTTAATAATTTAAATTTATTATGGGACCTTTATCTCTTTTAATTTATTTAATACACAATTTGGAACATTCTAAAGAAAGACAGTGTGCTAGACACTAAATTCCTGTTCATGAATACTAATTTTAATGCTATTTTCTATACCAAGGTTCAACAAACTACAGCCTAGCTGACCTCGAGTTTTTGTAAATAAAGTTTTTTGGAGCATAGTTATGTGCATTTATTTAAATATTGTGTATGATTGATTTCTTGCTAAAGCAGCAGACTTGAGAAGTTGCAGCAGAGACTATATTGACCACAAAACTGAAAATATTTATTATGTGGTCTTTTATGTAAAAATATTTGCCTATCCTGGTTGTATACCATCAATTCGAACAATGACAAGGTCAAATTAATATTAAGTATTTAATTAAAGTTAATAATCATATTAACTTTATATATACAGTTTCATAAGGGGTAAATCTTAATATACTTGTTTAGGAAGGTCCAGTAGTTTCAATGGCTAAACAAAACTAATTCAAAACTATATTTTAGCACCACATTTCTCTGTAATTACTGAGAAAATATCAATAAATTCTCTTAGAGCAATCAAATGACTTTCAATTAACTAACAACTGTATATATAGAAATTAAATACTTAAGCAACCTAATTAGATGTGTTACCTATGTCTCTCTATTGATTTAACTAACAACTTTAATTGTATGTTTTGTCAGTTTTTGCTGTCTAGTAATAATCTTTGCAAGGACAGTAGCACACCATAAATGCCTAGAATAACATTTCCTAAATAGATACTGGTCTTACACAAATACATATGTCATCCTGGGTTTAACTAGAATCATCCATACACTTCATTTAAGTTAGTAATAAGCTTAACTTTCCCCCCTAACAACTCAAGTCCATTAGACATTGGACTTACAGGCAAGGTCATTACAGTAATTTTATATTCTAATTCCTCTAAAAATGTAATATTTTGTGTTCCTTTGAGTTAGTTCAAAATAACAGCAAACACAGCCCCTCCAAAAAAGACTGAAACAGCAGTGCCATTTAGCACACAAATAGCTACTCAAATAAAATTTTTAGCACCTGTCTTCAAGTAGAACAAAGTCTAGGCCACTTACAGTCATTCATGGAGCATCTGGACAAGGCCATGTCTAAGTTAAATGTTTGGTAACAATAAAAAAATATGGTGATGAGAAGCATATAAATAAGTTACTTTATTATTACACTTAAAATTAAAACCATTAGTTTTGTAAAATGAATGTTAGAATGTGTGTTGAGTTTTTATGGACTTCTGAAGTGTTTTATCTATTTTACCAAAACTCTCATTTTAAAAATTTGTATATACATATACATCACATAAAAATTATACATAATTATTGCTAAGTTAGAAGGTGATCTTAACAGAGTTGAAATTGTTCTATTTCTTCCAACTCGATTCATTCCTTTTATACTGAAAGAGTCACTCTTTTGGTTGAACACAGTTGCTTTCGATCTGTAAGGTCATTTAAATAACTTCTTTACTAACTTGATGCATCAATACTTAGAACAACATTCTGAACACACACCGTATTATTTCAGGCAGCCAGTCAATATTTCAGTAAAGGAAGAAGCGTACACATGAGGAGGAAAAAAAAGGGAAATTAAGTGAATTGGCAAAGAAAGAGAAAATTATCCCAGTTAATTTCTTTTAAAATAGCTTTGGTATTATATGGTTTATATCTTTCTTTTCTTTCTAGACAATAAAAAGGTGGTTCTGGTCAAAATTATTTTTGTATCACTAGATCCTGAACTCTAGTTTAAAATATTCCATATAGACCTGGGGAGATACTAACCTTTTACATTCTGCATTAAATAAATCTATAAACTATAAAACTTGTGGGATAAATTCAGGAAGTTTTATCTATGATGACAATGTCAGCACCTCATTCACAAGGCATCTATTTGAATTCCTAAAATACCTAGAGCATTTCTAATCATCTATCTATCTATAGATCTAAAGTTAAAAGAAAGAAATATACTTCAACTCTGGCAAGAATTTTATAATCATGTTTTCCAAGGACTAGTATTACAAAATAGTAAAATCACTCTTCTTTTGCTACTCTGGTAAAATGCCTGTTGTTTGTATAGAATGGAAATATATCCATCAGTAAGTAGCTCATTGCTAATCATGGTCAGAGCCTTTCTGCTGGGTGGCTGGAGTTGTAGGAGAAATTGCAGAAAATGAGGGCTAAACAAGTGATAAAGGATTATAAGTACATGAATCTCTGAACTATTTAGAAAAACAAGAGCTATGATTCTAGGGAATCAACACAGAGATGAGGATGTTATGAGTGCATGCATTGCATCTAAGAAGAAAGAGAGTAAGAGGAGGTAGCTTAAGACATAAGATACAATGAGATGATTAACAATTTAACTTTTATTAAAGTGGTAGGAGGATCAGGTCCTACAGGTGCATGACCTCCGAACACAGGTAATCTACAACTGAAAAAGAGAATCAGGAGAAAACACAACATTGAAAAATCAGAAGGAAACATACAAGAGTGGAAACAATGCAAATATATTTGTAGGTTTACTGGCAGGAAATTGGCTGCTATTTTCTCTGTGAAGATGTTAAGATATTATGAGTTTTTCTGCTGCTAGAGGAGACTCTGTAGGGGTAGATGTTTAGAGAAATTGGAAAACTATTAAAAGAACTCTTGTGAAGAACACAAGAGAAGCAGATGCTTGCCCCACAAGACTGAGGGCACAACTGAGGCTGAACCTTCTGCATTTAAACTGGCAAAAAGCCTTCAACTTGCATGATCTACTCAAGTTGTATTCAGTGACCTCCAAAGAGGCATAAGAATGCAGAATAACCTACCTTTGGAGTTTCTCAGGACTGGAGCTTTGCCCTGTGAATTCAAAGGAAGCAAAATAGGGAGTTAGTGTTGAGGTTCTTGGCAAGGGAGTGCGAGAAGGGATATGCCATTGTGCCTGAGCTGGAAAGCTGAGAGTATGTATTGAACAAAAAGTTGATCAGATAACAGCAGCCAAACTGAACCAAAACAAAACAAAACGAACAATAACAGAAAACATAGCTGTCACCAAATTACAGTTCTCAATAAGGTGAAGTGAAGATGTAAGGACAACTGAATGAGGAAAAAACAATGGAACTACAATATGGGATGTTTAAATTTGTCAATTCGAAAACCTAGAACCTCCGTGTTACTGAACAGAAGCCAAGGTACCATTGAGAATGAACATCCTCGCCTGTAATCCTAGCACTCTGGGAGGCCGAGGCGGGTGGATCGCTCAAGGTCAGGAGTTTGAGAATGAACATTCAGGGAGACCCGGAGGAGATGGATGTGTCATTGTAACTAAGAGGCTGGGAACTGTCTGATATTCCAGTGGATTTGGAGCCAGCAAGGAGGATGGCAAGTCTGCCAAAAGAGAGGGAGATGTGAGCTAAGTTCCACAGTAGACAAAAACAAAGGTAAGCTTACTTGAAAACGATGAGAGAAGAAGAGATTCCTTTAGCTGAGTGGCTTTAACTCCAGCGGGGCCTGGCTAATTTATAAAAGGATAGGGGAAGCGAGATCTGGAAGCAGCATGCATCCAGCAGGATTGAGTGGCCACCTTCCTGAAAGGGCGTCTGTACACAGAAAGGTGGGTGTTCTAACTGGCCACGGCTTTTCCGCGAGTGTTAGTCAAAACAGTACCCAGGTAGATTAGAGAACAAGAGGATGTCTAGAAGACTCTACAGCAGTAACCTAAATGGGCTGCACCTCTGGCAGTTATGGAAATTCCAGCCTACGTGTAAGGACACGATTTGTTCTGGTTGTGTAGTGGAAACTTTATCCCTGCTACTTGCATTTAGGCTTGCAGAGGTAGGGCTCCCATCCTTTCACAGGACATTTCTGATTTTATCTGTACATTTTCTTCGTTCTTTTTTTTGCTATAAATTGACTAATTTCAGTTTGCCCAAAATTTTTTTTTAGTCATAATTTTTATTTGTATGTGGTGGCATTTTTTTTTTTGGGGGGGGTCAATCTCTTTCTCTACAACTTTAAGTACACACTTCAGTTCTCAAAGCTGACTGGTACGTTTTCCCTATAGTTCTTTGTTTGGACACCTAAGAGAGACTGATAGGCCTTGTTCTTTTTTACCTTCCTAGGTAAGCCACAAAAGTCACTGGCAGTCCACGCCAGGACTAAGGACAGATCTGTTCTGGTGCACTGTACACAAAACATTGCTTCATCTTGCAACAAAGCCTGAAAACAGAGCACACTGTGTGATAGAAATACTCGGATCAAAGAAAAGAAACATTTTTAAATATATTGATTTTGTACCATACAGCCTAAGAATTTTTTTATTGAACAAATACAAAAATAGTTCTAGGAAAAAGAATGCACCAAGGCTTGCAAAAGTTTTAATGATACAGCCCTTTTTCTGAGAACAATAAATTAAGAAATTACTAATGCATAGTATCAGGCTCCATATAGAGGTGGATGATAATTTTCTTTCTGGAAGTTATTTGCCCATCTGACTATTTTGATGGAGCATCTATCATAACCCAAGAATGACTAAAATTTGGCAAGAGAAAAAAATCCATATCCCAGATCTTTTTCAGTGCAAGCCTTCTTAAAACCACTTCCATCTAGCACGTATCTGAAACCTGTTGATTTTTGAGAGTTATTGTCTGAAAAATTTGCCACCCATTTATTTTTCTAAATATTCTCCTGTATACCTCTTAGTTTAAGAAAGACCACAATAGAGCTCCATACCCAGACAACATCTTGCTGTCTCCGTCCAAATACGTTTACTGAAATGCACTTTGATTATTATGTCAATAATTTTCCATAAGTTTCTTAGCGTGTTGTGAAAAAATACCCCATGATTACAGAAAACTATTTTTGTAATAAGGGTGTTATTGAAAAAAATATTCAGTTCATTGCCCAGAATCCACCTGATGAGACTAAAGGACAGAATTTTCATTAAGGCATTTTTAAAATTTTATGTACACTGAAAATCAGGGAACAGATGTTGTGGAAAATAAGCCACATACACAGAATTTAAAATAAGATTTATTTTGGCTTAGTAAGAGCTAAATACAGAAAAAAAAAATAGGAAAGTGAACATATACACCCTAAAGGAGTACATCTTCAACTCCCTAACTTCTAAACACAGTCCTTCTTATATGAACACAGCATAGGGACTTTCTGTGGCAGACCCTCCTCTCTGCCACCAAGAGCCTCTCCCCGAACACAGAGCTAAACTACATTTTCTGGCTTCCTTTGCAGTCCATTGTGCTTGGGTAATGATCTCTGCAATGAGTGATGTATAGCTTTTCTAGGTCAAGGTTGCTAGGAAGCAGATATGTTCCCCCTCATACTCTTTTTCCTTTACCCTATAGGGTACAGATAAAGATGAAACCTTAAAGGATGGCAGAGCTATAAATAGGAAGTACCTCTGGTCTTTAAATAACCACCACCCGCCCCTCCCCCGCCCAGCCAATTTTCCTTTCCGTTAAGACATGGGCCTTTCGAACACGAAATGAGCTATGCAAGATAATGAATGCAAGATATGCATGCGATATGTATTATGCAAGTTATGTGAATGCAAGGTATGCTTTTATTATAACATGGCCTAAAATTTGGGGATGAGCTTGCTTACCATAACTGATGCAGTTTAAAAATTATATTTCGGTCAATAGGGAAGGGAGAGCTTGTGAAATTATGGGAAAGAGGAGGAGAATATGACTTGCAGCTCTTCTTTGGTAAGGTGTGAGTTTTCACTGGCCCAGTGAAGACTTCAGGTGCCCAATAGAAAAGCCACAAGTAAACAGGGACAATGCATGGAGTGTTTAGTGAGGTTCATTGCCTCGAGTCAGCAAGCATTAATGCTAGCTACTGATGAGACTGCTGTATTTTTTTTTAATAATAATTATAGCCAAATTAAAATGCCAAAATTACATGTATTGAAGACTTTATTTTTATTATTTATGTATTTATTGTTTATTTTTGAGACAAGGTCTTGCTCTGTCACCCAGGCTGGAGTGCATTGGCATGGTCATAGCTCACAGCAACCTGAAACTCCTGGGCTAAAGAAAGCCTCCCACCTCAGCCTCCCAATAGCTGGGACTACAGGCCAGGCCACTGCACCAGGCCAATTAAAAAAATTTTTTTTGTATAGACAGGGTCTCACCATGCTGCCCAGGTTAGTCTCAAACTCCAGGACTCAAGTGATCTTCCCACTAGACCTTCCAAAGTGCCAGGATTACAGGCATGAGCCACCGCCCCTGGCCCAAGTCTGTGCTTCTAAACTGTCTTAAATCTTTGCTTTTGTTACCTTTTGGGACCTTTTCCCTTTAGTTGCATAAATGTCACACTTTTGTCCATGTTTTTGTATTAGCTGCCAGTATACAAGAAGATTAGAAATAAAACATTGGGTTTCTTTTGGTGATTGTGACATACTACAACTCTCCTCCCATGAAGTGAGAAATTAGTCGATTAAATATCATGTAGGCTACTGAAAACAGTACATCTGTCACCGGAGTGGGTATGATATCCTCCCATCCTGAACAGGACGGCCACTGTGTGGCCCACGTGAGCACAATAAATCAGGCAAAAAGAGCCAAGAGGGAAATCTTGAGGAAGTCAGAAAAATGAATGTAATCTAAAGAATGAATTAAATTTGAGAGAAAACAGGATTATGATAAACACAATTAATAGAGAATTCAAAATTTATCCTAAAACATTTTCCAGCGAATGGCAGAAATTATGACATTGACCAGTAAGGGAAGACAGGCAGTCCCGACAGAGTTCAGTGCTTACCTGTAAAGTAAATGATGGTTAAACAGTTACAGTAACATGAGTGACAGTCACTGGTTTTCAATTTTTACAATCAACAGCAATCATAGAATATTTTACAAAGGTTGCAACTTTGACAAAATAAAAGTATAATGACAGCTGTGAGTTTGGGAAGTCAAACTCAATGAGTGGAAGGAGAAAGGGTCCGAGCACTGCAGAATCACGTGTAAAACACAGGGCTTTGATTATGCTACTTGACAATGCGGTGAGAACCTGTAAGGAAACCAAAAGTATTAACATAGCTATTTGAATTCAACAGAGTGCTAAAGAGAGGTGTAGAATAGGATACCATTTAGTCAAATTCTCATTTAGAACTTGGGAGAAGGCAAAAGAAATACATAAACACACAAGCACATGGAAGTGTATTTAGAAGCACTTTATTTTAAACAGAGAGGTGTGAACTAAAATAAAATTTTAAGGCTCACCCTCCTTCCGCCCCCACACCGGCTTACTGAATGTAGCCCCTCGTGGCCAAAGGAATATCCTAAAACTAAATTGTCTGCCAGGAGGAGAAAGATCAGACATGCCTTATCATGTCCCCCTTCCTTTTTGGGGACATCCTTTGTAACCCATTAACAGGCCTAAGGGTATGCAAGACAAACCTGCAGGTCCTCAATTTACACAACAAATCTATGCCCCATGGCTTATCTCTGATAACAGCTCCTTTTGTTGAAACATTCCAAGCCTCTAGACAAAGCTTCATGTCTTTAACCAATTACAAGCCAAACAATCTTTAAACCAACCTATAACCTGTGAGCCCACCCCTCCTTCGAGATGTCCCATCTTTTTGGGCCAAACCAATGTATGCCTCCCACGTATTGATTTATAACTTTACTTGTAACCCCTGTCTCCTTGAAATATAGAAAGCCAAACTGTAACCCAGCCACATCGAGTCCACTTGCTCAAGGCTTCTTGGGAGTGGCTCTGGGTCATGGTCCTCAAATTTGGTTCAGAATAAATTTCTTTAAAATTATTTTACAGAGTTTGGCTTTTTTCCGTTGACAGAGGCAATCACTATAAAACTAGGAAATGGTCAACAGTGCTCTGAGTAGGTCAGTGGGCAGTCGACATTGGCAGGGATTTTGATTTATATTGCTACTCTGTTGTAATCTTTGCCTTTTAAGGTACAGAAATGCTTTCCTTTGATCATTCTTATGGGGAAAAGATTGGAAAGAAAGTTACATGGATCTAAATTTTCTTTTTTAATGTAAGGATAATCTTTGAGAGAGTCATCGTGCTCAACCCTCCAACATCTCACATTTGCATAAGAGAAATTCACTCTCACTGTTCTTTAAGAGCAACTTCAGGTTACAATTGGCTATAGATAATAAACAGCTATATGTAACTTGAATATATAAAGGTAGGTTATATTTTGTATATGTAAAATGAGAGCAATATTATTTTGAAATCTTACCAATTGTTACCAATAATATTGAAGTAAATAGATAGATACAAATGTAGATACAGATATGGTTTCAGTTGAAACTCATTAAAAAATGCACATTCTAAACAAAATGGATGGTCACAATAGCTTAATTCTGTTTTATTTCTTTTGCATTCCTAAGACCCATTTCTGTTTATGAGGCCCATAGCTTCAAAAAAAAAACTTGCTAAATTAATCTGATGAAAAGCAAATCAATAATTCCACTGTTGTTGAGGGGAAAAAGTAATATTAATATGGATAACTAGGGACATACAAAGATAGACTTCTTAGCCCAGGTAAAGAAGCTTTGTGCTTCTTGCCCATTAAATGGCTTCTGTGTGTCATTGTTAATTAAATTGAACATGATGTCACATCCTCATTATCACAGTTAGCCATTGCTAGGCTCAAGGGAAGACTGTTTTCCTAACAACATTCGTTTTTAAAACCACTGACATATTCCATATATGTCTGGTTGGTGAATTAATTGATGGGTGGATTTTTTTCTTTCCAATGCTGGTATATCATGGAATACACCAACGAGAGAGGCTTGCTTGCTGTTGCCAGTTTGCTTGAGTTATACTGTTGCTCTCTCCATTTTAGACAATTTAGTGATAACAACAACAAAAAAGAGAGTGTGTCCAAACTGAGTATTAGAAATTGAGACAATTAAAATGGATCTGTCATAGCTGAATAAATTGCAGCTATGTGGGGGTAGATTAATAATATTTTCCTCAGTAGGGCAGTAGAAAAACTTCTGCTCACATTTTTTTCAACGTTGCACTACAATCTTCTAGGTTTACTTAATGTCAGACTGGTGTAGCTCAAAAGATAAAAGGTATCTTCCTCTTACATTTATAAGGGATTCTGTGGTTGACTTTACTGTAAATTGGGCATAAAGTAAATGTATTACTGCAAAAGCAGGAAAACAAACTCTATTATGAGCTTGAACTGAATCTTGAAATAGCAAATCGCTTTCCATGGTATGGCATTTTCCTTGCTATTTTGCTTTATTCATTTACTCATTTTGCTTTATTCATTTGCTAAAGCTTTGCTGAAAAGCAATTACATTATCCTTTCCCTTTTCTTTTATTACTTATAAATTCAATATTAACTTTTACCTCATCTCCATTTGGCTTCATTTTTTAAAAACCACAAGGATTTTAAGGATTTTAAAGGCTCTGTATTGATTTGATGACACTGTTATGTATTTTCTTTTCTGTTACCTTTTCACAGATTTCTCTTGCATGACCTGAGATGTTCTTAATATCTTAAAATGCACAAACGATTCAAAATTAAAATTAAATTTCTTGATGATTACAGATGGTCAATTATTTACAATTATTAATATATAAAAAGAAACTATAAGCAATCAAATTTCCAGTACTTTTAACCCTATAGTTCCTAAATTCCACTTTATCTTAGTGCCTTGATTAAATTGTTAAAAACCGCATGTTAGTAACAGTTATCATTTAAGTAGTTTATGTAAATTTAATATATTTTCATTTTCATTATTTGCTGTTGAAATATCAGATTAGACATTAGAAGATATATGTATGTCCTAAAAATGAGTTAAAATATTTTAAAAGCTAATGACGTATTTTTCATGTTAGTCAAATGTTCTGAATTTCTTCATCAGACTCTTAACCATAGAGGTATAGGAGTTTCTGCTCTTGCACTATATAAGTACCTTCGGAAAAGTCTTTCTGTGAAAAGCTAAGGGGCATTCCAACCTATAAACTCTTCTAACCAGAGCACTGACAAAATAGCGAACAATGAAAATAACAGTGCAACACAATTGCTACCAGGAGAAGAACATCTTAGTAAATGTAGATGTTTGTCATATAAGGTGACATATCCACAGGGTCCAATCGGATGTGGCTGTCTTGGAGGCTGTTGTTAAGCCTTCCACAGGAGGGAGAAAGGTTTAAAATCAGTAATGCAAGCTCCCATAAGAAAAATTTTTAGAAAATGGAATAGTAAATTAAAACCAAAGAGAACAAAAGAAAGTGATGATTGTAAGAGCAGATAAGAAGATGATAATAATATATTATTACTAATATATAATGAAAGTAAGAGTGGATAAAAATAAAATATAATAAAGTATATTATAAACAAACTTTATATTCTTTAATTTGACCACACAAATAAATTATTTCAATTCTATCAATTTATGCTTTAAATATTTTGCAGCTTTGTTGGTTGATACATGCACATTTAGTATAGACAAATCTACAATTCTAATTGGAGATTTCATTTCTCTCTCTCTCTCAATAATGATAGGATAACATTCTACCTGATTTCAAGACTTAGTATACATCCGCAGTAATCAATACTGTGTGATTTTGGCAGAGGGATAGAAAACTGGATTAATGGAACAGAATACCTTTTCTTCCCCGTCTCATTTACCCACTGACAGACCTGTATTTCTTTTCAAAATAAACTCTTAAACTCTTGTCTTGGAGACTGTTTCTGTGAAACCAAAAATCAGAGAATAATGAATAAATAATTGATTATAGTTATTTTTTGTTTCAGAATGTTATCACAGTATTACTAAGAGTTATTTTATCTTTAGATCCATAAATTGTATTTTCCACATCAGTCAGGCTGGTGTTTGAGCCCCTGAATGTGCCATGTTGATGTCTGCCTTTCCCTACCTGTTTTACCTGTGCATGAAATCACTCCATTCTCCGTAGGTCATACGTCAACTCTTACTGCCTTCACAAAATCTTTGATAATTTTAGCCCGTTTCTAGATTTTATTACCTAATGTATTGTGTTTTTACTCCTTTCACTTGACTATACTTCTCTCTCCAACTTTTCGGAGACTTTATTTTTTCATATTCCTTCAAGTGTGGAACTTACACGATGATTTAATAATTTTAAGGATAAATTCAAGATGACCGACGGATGTATGCTTACGTGGCTTAATGGTTTAGGAGCAGATTAGAGAAAGAGACTTTGGGGGTGTGAGCAGGTCTCCTGCCTAGGCACAGAGGCAGCCTTGAGGCTGTCCCGGCCTCCCCCCTGCTTCCCTGAGAGGCTCACTTAGCAGAAACCCCCTGGGCAAGATATATCCAGGCGTGTGTCCTTCACCTCAGCTAGAACAAAAGGAAGCTGAGGGCACCTGGAAGTGTAAGTTACAGAGACTTTCTTCCCGAAAACAGACACAAAAATCTTCGAATGAAATTCCCCAAAAGATCACTGAGGTTTCTCAGGATAAATTTAAGTAAAATTCAACCTAATAAGAAATGTGATTCTGTCGAGAAATCGTTAGGCATCTCCAATAAAATAATGAGTACTATGTACTATGTGTTTATTTATTGTGTTTGTGAGGAACTCACAGGATACTATTTACACAGCCACACTGTAATGATAATTTTGCTAGTTGTTTGTTGCTTTTGCTCCTTTCTTGTTCATATGTAATTTAACTTTTCCATTTTCAATGACTTTTTTCCTCATGTCTATTTTAATCATTTGCTCAAGTCTAGTTTTGAAGAATGCTGTGAAAAAAATTGGAAAGGGTGAGGAGGTAGAGGGGTAAAAAGAAAATCAGAAAAGCAAACAGTAAGCTTAGGATTAGACAGGTTTTCTCCAAGGTTCTGGAAATCCTGAGATAAAATATGGTCCTTCTCTTTAGGAAACTCAAAACAAAAATTTTCTATCATTTTTGACATTGACAGTAGGTCAGTAGGTAGTATTTTTTAAACCCAAACTGTATGTGCATTATACACACACACACGTATATATATCTCACATGCAAACTCCAAGACCAGAGAGGAAAGGGTTGACTCACCAACTTCTCCAATGCTAGCTGTGTCAAGTAAAGACTCCAGTGAACTAGTTTAGGTGATGTTTCCACCTTTTAGACTGGTCATTGTGGCTAAGAAAGATAACAATGTCTTGAGCCACTTGTCCATTGTGGCAAGAGACAAAGTACTATTTTGGGAATCAGAAAGGGGCATTATTCTAAAAGAAGTAGAGAATTGTCTCCAGAAGAAAAGTAAGGAAAGAAGTACCATGCAGACAAAGGCAATAGCTCAAGGGCTGGCCGTATTTTTCTGTAGAGGGCCAGGTAGTAAATATTTTAAGCTTTGCAGGTCGTATATCTCAACTACTCAACTCCACCTTTGCAACGTGTAAGCGGCAGTGGACAATCTATAAACATATAGGTGTGATTATAGTCCAATATATCTTTATTTACAAAAAAAAGTGACTTGCCAAATTTGGGCTGCTGGCTATATGTTTTTGATTCCTGCAATAAGACTTCATAATCTGTAGATAAACACAATATGTTATGATAAGTGCTATTTCTGTCTCCCAAACAGAATGCCCTGCAATACAGGGAAAGGAAAAAAAAATCCAATCTTCTTAGTGAGTAAGGTAAGAGCTATGGTGAAATTAAACTTTGAGTTCAATTCAAAAGACAGCAGATAGAGTGTTTCAGGCAAATAAACTGAAAGAGATATTCCATACACGAAAAGGGTAAGGAAAGATACAAGGTCATGAAAAAGTACCAACATGCTTGCAAAACAGGAAATGCTTTCTGGTAGAAGAAATATTGAGACGGCCACAGTATAGTTTGGACAGTGACTGTAGAGAAAGGTTAGGACTAAATGATCACAACCTTTTATACTGTCATGGTAAGGAGGTTAGAATCAGCTTTTTGCCAAAAGAGAGCAGTGAAAGTCAATAACTAGTATTTTTCAATTTTCTTTCCATTCCATGAGTAGAAATGCAGGCAAATAATATTTTTCGCTCAATCATATTGTTGGGATTCCTCCCGGTACTTGACCATAAGAAGACCATGAACTCCAAAGCCTGCCCCCATCTTTTGCATTTAGTTCCCATGTTCAGTTTCTTCTTTGTGTACTTATCCTTGTCACAATTTCTAAGAAAATAATACAAGCCTCTTGCAGAAAATTGTAAAAATATATAAAAGTATAAAAATAAAACAAGTTTTAAATAAAATTTTATCAAGGAAGATAAAGCTAATGCCACTAGGTGTATTTTATTTGTATAAATTCATGTTTCAAACATAAAAGAACAACTCTCTTTTAAATGGTTCTTAAGAAAATATATAAAAACAATATTTCAAAGCAAATATCTTTTCAGTAATAGATATTTCAATGAGCAAAATCTATTAATAATTATAATTAATAGCTTAATTAATTATCACTATCAGCAGAACAATGTGTTGAGCAATATAAGCTCTGCAGCTTTTGGAAGCCAACAGTATAGATACAAACCTGTCAGATATAAAATGGTCTTGGAGTAACAACACATGGCAGAAGGCAGGGCATTAGGTGTGTTATCAATTGCAAAGCCAAAGAAAATGAGACTTATTAGCGAAAATATTAAATGTGTTAGAAAAAGTTGTCATTCCTGTCTAGCAGATTCATTCATTACACAATTTTTTTTAGTACCTACTACATAAGCAGGTATTTTTAAGGCACTCACCTATTATTTCAGAGATAATTAATAAACAAGTAAGCAATATGATTTACAAAAGTAATAAGGGCTTTAAGGACAATATAAAAATGTAAGAATGACAGTCTGTACTGAGGGCGAATTTTCATAGGCTATTCGGGGAAGAGGTCTCCAAAAAGTTGGTAGGCAGAGGGGCCAGACCCTAGGGGGGATGATGTTCCAGGCAGTAGAGATGAAAAATCATAACATCTCCAGTAAGAGTGACCTTATTGTATGATCAAGAATTTGACTGGTCTTTGTCTTCCATTCTTGCAAGGAAACCTCTAAAATCCATAGAATGTCCCGTGATAGAAATGCCTGTGTTATGTGTGGTGGGTCCCTGAGTTGTGTTCATGAAGTGGTTCAGGTGGAGACTTGCCACTCCCAATAAAACAGTAATTAGAGGGTTGGGGCTTTGATCCGGGTGATAGCAGACCAACAATCAGGAGGAGAGGGGGACTGAAATTCAATTATTGGCCAGTGATTCAATCAACTATATCTATGTAATGAGATTCCAGTAAAAACAGTGAACAGCAATCCCAGGTGAGCTTTCTGGTTGGTGGTACACGTTAATGTACTGGGAGGGTGATGCATTCTCAGGTGTGGAAATTCCACCCTTGGAATTTCTTTACTTGATTGGTCCGACTTCCATGCCTGTCGGAATTGTACTGCAGAATTTAAGATACACGAGGAAAAGAAAGAAGGCAAACTCATGTTTGGAACATATCAAGGGAGGAAGAGGTAAGCATAGATCACATCTTACCTCTATAAGGACCAAAATATGGAATTTGAATGTTTTTGCTAACCACGATGGAGCTTGTGAAAGATTTTAAGCAGACGAGTAATGTAAACATAATGATGGTTAAAACGTTACTCTTGATGCTGTGTTGAGAATGACAGACTAGTTTTGAGCCTACACATAGACCAGTGTGGTCACAGTGGAAGTAGAGGCATTGAGATTGTGTGTGTGTGTGCACGCGTGTGTGCTTGCTCCTAGATTGGACAGGGAGGAGAGCAACTGAGAGGAATCGGGTTATTCTTAGCATTTGCTAAATGGTAGCAGTCACTCAGATGGACATGGATGGTGGGGTGGAGAACCCAACCTGTGAAGGGGGATGGAGAGTATTTTGTGCATATTGAGATGGCCTATTGTGGTGGCAGAATAATAACCCTGGAACCTATGAATATGTTACTTTACAGGGCAAAAGGAATTCAGGTTGCAAGCAGAGTTAAAACTACTAACCAGCTGACCTTAAAACAAAGGAAATTATCCTGTGTTCCATGCATGGGTCCAGTGTGATTACAAGGCTCTTTAAAAGTGGAAGAGAGAGACAGGAGAGAGGACCAGGGAGAAGACAGAGCGAGAAGGATCCAAGCTTTGAAAGTGGAGGAAAGGACCAAGGAGCCAAGTCCTACAGGTGTCTTCTAGAAGACAGAAAAGGCAAGGAAATGGATTTTCCCACAGTGGCTCCAGGAAGGAACTCAGCCCTGCTCAGACCTTAAGTTGATCCCAAAGGAGACCTGTGTTGGACTTCTAATCAACAGAACTGTATTAAAAATAAATTCGTGTGGTTTTAAGTTAGCAAATTTGTGGTAACTTGTTATGACAGTAATAAGAAACCAATACACCTTTGAATTACACAGTTAGAGGTGTTCAGGAGGAAGTTCATTTATAAACCTTTAGTTCAGAAGAGAGGTTGGAGACAGAGACACAGATGCATGGGTCACCAGCATAGGGACAAAAAGCAGATAGACCAAGAGGAGGCTGATTTAGATGATACATGTGTTGTGACAGGTATAGTTTTGTATTTTGAATGTCTATATCACACAGTTACTATTTGGTGCAATGAAGAAATTTTCCAAAGGGAGTGCCAGGAGCTTTGTGTCATTATTTTAAAAGAATTCATCCATATACTAAGCAAGAAATAGAAAAAAAAAAATGAAAAAATGTAATCACATTATTTAATTCCTGATATATCCTTTATATTGTACATTATTTTGTTTAGAATTATCTAAAAGCATACTTATAAATATTTCAAAATTTTTATTTAGTACAGTTTTTAAAATTTTTTAAATATAAGAAAATTAATTAATATATATGCAAGATACAAAGGAAATTTTTAAAAGATTTGTTCTATAGTAGGAAGACTGGGAAGTGTTTCTTTCTCCTTATCCATTTAATTTCATACTTCTTGACAACTATTGAAGAAACTTCAAGGTAATACTGATTAAGTACAATAATGAGCAATTTTGTATTTGCTAAACAATAACTACTATCTCTTAGAGGATCAATAAATATTAATTAATCTCTTTTTTATCAATTCTGGACTCTGCTAATACCAATTGTTTTGACAAATGATAAAAGTTATTCCATATAATTTTCAGCAATTAGAGTCCATTTCCCTTTGTTTAATGCAAATATGTGTTATCCTGGAGTAATGTTATATTTAACTAGTTAAATTGTTTAACCACTTATAATTTGAGGTTGATTTTCCCTGGCATCAGTAGTGTCTTGCTGAGACAATATTGAATTCCATGAAGGCAATCTTATTCTCTCCCATTGAAAAGACTGTTCTTTATCACCAGCTAAAAACAAAACAAAACAAACAAAAAAAGCTGTGTTTCTCTTGACAAAGCAAATGTAAGTGAACTCAAAAAAAGCATTGCTGGGGCACACATCTAGAAAAAGCTGCTTCGTGTGTAAGAAGAAAGTGGGCTGTGAAGAGATGCTGGCCCTTGACTGTCAGATGACAGCTTTCAGCAGCGGCAGGGAAATTTAAAGACACCATGAAAATTGTGTGACATCGCATTAGAATGGTTTTAGACCACTTATTGAATACAAAATGCAGGTTTCCTGAAGCTTTTTATCTCTCCAAGCTAGTGGAGAATAGGGCAATGCTGTTTGTACTTTAGAACGGACTGAGAGTTACTATTACAGATTCCAAATGCAGCCACACAGGAAGTGGATACAAGTTATTCATTTCAAGTGTATTTTCATACTGCACTTTCTAAAGATTGGTGTTTCTTTATAATAAGAATGAGCTACCATATGGATATTATATTCAAATCCAGTTATATTATTCCTGGCCTGTTGAAATTTTTTATTTTTATATTTTTTACCTCTCCTATTAAAGTCATTTTAGTATTTGCAAAAAAAAAAAAAATTGCAACATTTAATTTTGTGATAAGTTTTGATCAAAATGTGAGTGTAACTCTGATAATTCTTATTTATAATGAAAATTTGACCTTTATGAATAATGAACTCTCTCTGAATTGAATTTTATTCATGGTTCTGGGACACCCATAAAGAGTTATATTAATAAAAGTACACACCCTACCATCCTGAAGACATGAAGAGGGTTTTCCTTCATCTCTCTCCTAGACAGAAATTATTTTCTGTTTAGTTTTTTTTTGTTGTTTGTTTGTTTCACAAGAATATGATATTTAAAGCACATATTTAAAATGTACACTTTGAAAAACTTGGACATATATATAAACTTGCTCAATCATCACCATAATTATGATAATGAGCATATCCATTATCCTCAAAAATTTCCTCATGCCCCTTTGCAATGTTCCCTCCTGCCCCCGTACCCCCTTCCCAGGCTACGGCTGGGCTTCTTTGTTGCTGTAGGTTAATTTGCATGCTTTAGAATTATATATAAAAGAAACCATAGAGTATATAACTTTTTTTCTGGTCTCACTTCTTTCACTCAGCATAATTGTTTTGAGATTTATTATGTTGTAGCATGAATCAATCCTTAACACATTTCTACGGGTGTGTAGTATTCTATTGTGCGGAAACAGTACAATTTGTGTCTCTATTCACATGGTGATGTTCTTGGCAAATAAAGTAGCTTAATGTGGTGGTTATAGTTCGCATTTCTCTAGTGATTAATGAGGTTGAGCATCTTTTCATGGATTTGCCAGTCAGACATCTTCTTTGGGGAAGTATCTGTTGAAATCTTTTTTAAAAATTTTTAAAAATTGCGTTTTTTTATTTATAATAAATTTCATTAAGAATTTGAGTTTTTAGAGTTTGTTTTACATATTCTGCATACAAACTCTTTAGGAGATGCATGATGTGCCAATATTGTCTCCTAGTCTGTGGCTTGTCTTTTCATTCTCTTAAAGAGACTTTCAAGCAGAAGTTGATAAATTTGATGAAGCCCAATGCATTGGCATTGTGTTTTCTTTTTTTAACAGATTATGTTTTTATTGACATATCTAAGAAATTTTTACCTAACTCAATGTTATAAAGATTTACTCCTATATTTTCTTGTTGAAGATATGTAGTTTTTGCTTTTATATTTAGTTCTATGACCCATTTTGATCCATTTTAAGTTAATTTTTGTATATGGTATGAGGTATTGGGAAGATTCATTTATTTGTATATGAATATCCAATGATTATAGCTCTGTTTGTTCAAAAGACTATCCTCTATGCACTAAATTAACTTCAGAGTTTTGTAAAAAGTCAGCTGCCCCCGTACGTGTGTCTATTCCTAGACTCTCAGTTCTGTGCCATTTATCCCTCATTATGCCCGTGTCACACTCTGTGGATCAACGCACTTTTATAGTCAAGTCTTGAGGCCAGTAGTATCATCTCTGTACTTTTATTCTTCTTTTTCAAAGTTGTTACGGCTTTGCATTCCCATCTGAATTTTGAAAGCGACCTGTCATTTCTATAAAAATAAACAAAAACTGCTGAGATTTGGATTAGGTTTTCATGAAATCTGAGATCAATTTGGGAAGCATTCACATCTTAAAAATATGCAGGTTTCTAATCCATGCACGTTGTATCACCTCACTCACCTGAGACATAATTATTTTCAATAATGTTTTGTAGTTTTCAGTGTGCTAATCCTTCACATTCTTGCCAGCTTTTCCCCCAAGTACTTCATTTTTGTCTAGTGTCTGAAGGTAGAACCTCAGATAATTGATTTGAGACCATGCTGCTTTTCTAATGCAGTCCTTTCATGGTATAAATGTCCTCAATGTACAAATTTCGATATGTTCCACTTTCATTTTCATTTATTTCAAAGTTCTTTCTAATTTCTTTTTGATTTCTTCTTTGACCTTTCACCCCTCAGCTTTTTAGAAGTACTTTGGTTAGCTTCTCTCTCTCTCTAATTTAATTCCTTTGTGATCAGAAAACATACTTTGAATATCAAGAAGCCTTTGACATGTATCAAGATTTGTTTTCTGGCACAGAATATGGTTACCTTGATGAACAACTCACGTGCATGTGACAATATAGCATATTTTCTAGTATTGGGTGAAGTATTTTTTATATGCCAATTATGTCAGTTTGGTTGATGGGATTGTTCAGATTTCCTATACCCTTACTGACTTTCTGTCTATTTATCAATTATCAATAAAAGGGTATTGAAATCACCAACTATAATTGTAGGTTTATCAATTTCTTCTTCCAGTTCTACATATGTTCTTTGTGTATGTTGCTGCTCTGTTGAATTCCAGATGGTGAAACCAATCCTGTCTTAAACTAGCATCCAATGATCCGGCTTATTGGGATCCCTAAAATTCCTGGATTTACATTTCTTATTGCTCTGCATCTAAATTAATATCCCATGTAAAGAGATGCTTAGGCTGAGAGCATGCCCAGCATGGAAAGGGGAGCAAATACAGGTGGTCCGAAGGTTCAAAGGACAGGCTTTCGTAGCTAGTGGATCTGCGTAGCAGTAAGCAGAGTTCTCTCTCATTTAGCAGTATTAATTTGGGCATTCTTAGTCCCAGTCTATTCATCCTCAAAATTAATAATAAGAAGAATAATACTTGTCTCTTAAGGTGACTTTGAAGATTAAAATGCATAGCACAGGGCCTGACACGTGGTAGCTTCTAGTCTAAGACAATTGCTATTATCATTCAGCAAATTGTACTTTTTACTCTTGTTCTATCTTTGACTAGCAATCTCTTTACCAATTTGTTTCTTCTCTTCAATGGAATAGAAAGCATGAACTACTGGCAGTCACATACCAAGTAGATGGCTTGATGTCTGAGTAAAGTCATTCATCACTGGTAGCCAAATATAGTACACAGTGAGGTTTAAGAGTGTCAGAGCATTTTCACACTCCTGTCTAGCAAAGCCCACTTGAATTCTTAGAGTGGGGTTGCCACGATTAGATAGGGATTTTCACAAACTAACGACATACTCATAGTGGAAGTGCCTATAGGCAATTTTCTATCACTAGATATCAGATGATGGAAATGTAGTAGTTTCTGCTGTTATTATATTTAGTATGAACACTGCTATTAAATTAAATTCTATAATTCAAATAGCCCTAGGATTTCTTGTTCATTGTAATACTGATTTGAAATTTTTAAAACAAGTCAGTGGAAATATTGCTATTATATTTCTTTTTCTCAAAACTTTCTCAATTACAATGGCTATATTTAATGAATTATACTTTAATTAAAGCAGGGAAAGGTAAAATTAAGTCAAAAAATTCACCTTTGATTAAAAGTCTTTATTGAGAGAAGCTCTTATATTTTCGTGGTGAATGTCATTCAGCTGGAGAGGGGATTGAAGATTTCATTTAGGAAAATGTCAAGAAAGCAAAGGATCTTTATCTGACCTCCTTTCCCCAGTGAAAAAGTTGTGTGGCTTCCCTGAAAAGTGAAGTTCCTTCTAAAACTAGGAATCACACTAATTTTCAAAAGTTGTCTTTGGAATTGGAGTCAGTAAAGCTGAACAAAAATATCATAAACACACATAATCTTTGTTTACTTCCCAAGCCTGTTCCAATTTATGATTCAGAACCATTCAGAACCATTTTTCAGATAAATTCAAGAACTTTTTTTTTATTTACTGAAAATAATATCTTTTTGACAGGGTACTGAAATTTTGGGGGAGTAGATTCCTAAATTGTCAATCTTGGCATTTGAACAACAAAACTAAGTAATTAAAAATAAAATTAAATAGGCCATTTGATAAAGAAATAAATCTTAATTTGAATGTAATTAAATACAATTCCAAAAAATGGAATTTTTCAGATTTTTTTCAATTAAGTTATATAAAGTATGTGAGGAGAAGAATATTTTATTTCTCTTTTCAGGAAAAGTCTACAGTACTCATTTTATAAATTTATAAAATTATAAATTTTAATTTAAAGTGATACAGTTAGCAACCCAAATATAGACTATCATGAAATGAACCTGATAATATATAAAAAACTTAACCAAAAAATGATGGTATTTTAGTGAAAGACATTGAAGAAAACCCAAATAATTAGAGAGAAATGCCACGTTCATGGTATGAAGTGTCATATATTAATAATATTGATCTCACCAAATTGATCCATAGGTTGAACACGATTCTGATAAATCCAAAATAATTCCAATATATATGGAAGAACAAATGACCATGAAGAATTATGACAACTTAAAAAATAATATTACCGAAGAAGACTTGTCCAACAGTGTTTATTCACACCATTACATAAATTAATTCCAAATGGAGAAATGATTCATTTATTAAAGTCTTAAAAACTTAAAAAGATTTTATAGGAGAATGACATTATATCTTTAGGGGAGAGAAGGTTTTAATGAGGTAAAAAATAAAATTCCAAAGGAATATATATTTAATTACATTCAGATTAAGATTTAAAACTCCAATTGCCAGTGAGGGTAAGATCCTTCAAAACAAATGACTGATAAAAGATTGACATTCAAAATACATAATGTCCATGAATCAACATGAAAAAAGACAAACAACCTAATAGAAAAAATGGCTACATGTGGTGCTTGTTTTTCCATTCTTGGGATACCTCGCTTAGTAGAATGGGTTCCAGCTCTATCCAGGAAAATACAAGAAGAGGTGCTATATCACCACTGTTTCTTAGAGCTGAGTAGTACTCCATGATATACATATACCATATTTTATTAATCCACTCATGCATTGATGGGCACTTGGGATGTTTCCACATCTTTGCAATTGTGAATTGTGCTGCTATAAACATTTGAGTGCAGGTATCTTTTTTATAGAATGTCTTCTTTGGGTAGAAGCTCAGTAATGGGATTGCTGGATCAAATGGTAGATCTACTTATATCACTTCAAGGGATCTCCATATTGCTTTCCACAGAGTTTGCAGTCCCACCAGCAGCGTATGAGTGATCCTATCTCTCCACATCCATGCCAATATTGATTGTTTTGGGACTTTTTGATAAAAGCCATTCTCGCTAGAGTGATATCTCATTGTAGCTTTGATTTGCATTTCCCTGATGATTAGAGATGTTGAGCATTTTTTCATATGTTTCTTGGCCATTATTCTGTCTTCTTTTGAAAAGTTTCTGTTCATGTCCTT
>CAUYRT010054726.1:0-17322 GCA_963574885.1 Lepilemur ruficaudatus
AGGTTGCTGTGAGCTAGGTTGACGCCATGGCACTCTAGCCCAGGCAACAGAGTGAGACTCTGTCTTCAGAAAAAAAAACAAAAAGAGAAGATGGTGAGGCTGCTGAAGGCATGTGGGGTGTATAAAACACAGTCAAGGCCATGGGGCAAAGGCCAGCCTGCTGTGTAGGGAACTAGAGGAAAAAACAGGGGGAAAGGGGAGAGAGAATCAGAGAAGGGGGAACTGGGGAGCAGCAAGGTAGTGCAAAGCTGTAGCTACCTATGGAATGGCCAGAAGGGCATTTTAAGAATGGGAACACCTGATGTTCAACTTCAAGTTGTTTGCATTGCAGTGATGTAAATCCTTCCTTCATCCTCACCCATGCCAGCCCCATATCTTCAAATAAATCTACCTCACCCATGGTGCGAGTGGGAGGAATTTCCATTTCTCTAAGAAATGCAAATTCAGACTCCATTCTGTGCCAAACACTGAGATTACAGGTAAATGAATAGCATTATGACCTAGTAAGACAACAAGTGCAGAAATGAATGGTTTGATTGCATTTACTTTACTGGAAACTATGATTTGGAATTTGGATCTTATTTTGAAATCAAGCTGAGTACAGATTATTTAGTGCTTATGCTCATAGGACTCAAAAATCTTCACAATTCTCTATGACTTTTACATATTAATATATCTATGCTCTTCTTGAACATCTCACAAATAATAATGAAAATCCCTCCTCAGGCAGCCCAATATTGTTTTGGACAAGTCTAATTTTTAGGATATGAAATTAAATATTCATGTCACCCAGTGAAAAGTATTTCTTTATATAATTATGTATTCATGTCACCCAGTTTGACTGTAAAGTGGGTCTTTATATAAAGACAAATTTCAGCCAAACTTCCTGTCCTCTCATTGATCACAATTCAGCCTTCCAAGTGCAATGCTGGACACATCTGTTCTGCCTTCTTCATGGTAGCTGTAGAAGGCAGCTGTTGAATGAAGGAAGCTTTGAAATGTTTAAAAACAATGATGTGTCTGCCTTTAGTCTTTCCGTCTATAGGCTAGTCATAGTTTCTAAGCCTCCCTCATCTAGTCCCTCTCCTTTAAATAGACTCAAGTTTGTCAATATCCCTCTTAACCCAGGAGGTCAGAAGTGAACGCCAGATTCCAGTTGTGGTCTTAACTATACTTAGTAAAGTGGGGCTATCATTTGTCTTTTTCTAGACATGAATTCTTCCTATGAGTTTGTTCAGGATTGCATTGCTCTGGGGAGTCAGATCATATTGTTGACTCATATTGAGTTTTCAGCTAACTATAATCTTTTCATGTGTGTGACTAACAAGCAGCATCTTCTCCAGCTACACTGGTACAGTGGTGATGTTTGCACATACGTGTTTTTCCTTCTGCATGAGCATAGAAGAGAATAGGTTTCTTTCATCGATGTAATTCTAACTTTCACTCCATCATGCCATCCTCTAGAGATCTGTCAGGATCTTGATTCTAGCATTAAGTATGTTATACATTGCCAATTTCACGTCATCTGCAAATTTTGTAAATGATCCATTCTTACATATACAATTCACTGGTAAAAAAAAAATAATGAACATGATATGTAAACTGTGCCACAATAAGGTTGTAAAAATATGTAATGAATATGACATTGCTGAGAAAATGTCTATTAAAACCTTTCTCCTAGTTAGCATAAATTTATCAGCACTTTTTCAGAGTAGCTATTCGATAGATAACTAATGTGCCTCACTATCCAAATCATCCAGTTGTTTTTTTCACTTTATTCCAAAAGAGGTCATGAGAGACGCTGCCAGAGTCTTGCAAAATCCAGCTACTCTCAATCTACTCAATTCCCTGATCCAATAGACTGGTAACACTGGTGAAAACTTCGTTTTCTAGATTGTAAAAAGGGCACAGTTCTTCACTAAGCTGAAAAGGAAGCTAAAATAAGATTTAAGAGCATCCTAAAATTATAATATGAAATTCATTAAGATTGGTATCTAATTTAAATTAGATAGTAAATTTGTTTCATTAAAATAAATCAAAGAGGTGGTTGAGGTATTTAGAAGGCAGCTCAAAAAATTCATTGGCCCTGTGGTTTGGCTAGCAAACAATGCCCCCGGGGGATTCAGAGACAGCTGGCTTTGCCTTTTAAAAGATATAATTGGTCTGGCTTTGGCATTTGTGTGAAGCAAGGTAGAGAGCGGAGCTTGTCAGTTCTGAAAGAGTGCTTTGTGTTCCACACAGGCAGGCGTGGGAGTGGCATTCAAACTACAGTGCCATTCTATAATTAAAAGAGTATGTCCTGTCTTTTGAATGTCTCATATCCTTGTCACCCAGCCTAACCTTTAGCTGACTCCAACAGTCCCTACCTTTTTACAAAGAAACTCTATCTAAGCCTGAGCATAGGCTTCTGTGAGTCTAGATAAGGTTTAACCGGGAGAGTGATCTTCATTAGACAGACAGAAGGAAGCAGGGAGGGGCTGCCATACTTTCTTCCAGTGGCCTCCAGCACAAAGGACACACAACAGGACAGGACAGCTTAAAGGAGCCACCAGGGATCTCAAACTCAAGTGACAAGCAGGGGACATAAACAAGGGGGGCAGGCAGGTTTGGAAACTGGACAATAGGAGCCCCGTCTACACATGACAGTAGTCAGAAGTTCCAGCCAACCACTGCCACACAAGGTTGTGGGATCAAAGTTAACAAATCTTCTGATTATTTTCAAAAGAAGGTAGAAATCTGTATTTTGGTGAACCTGTTATCATTGAGAACCTAAAACAGACAAATGTAACATGAGAGGAAGGAAGGGGGCAGCTGGTTACGGAGACTTTGCTCTCAGCTCTGAGGCGTACAGACAGTTGATTGATGGGAAACCAAAGCTCTCCACGCTGTTGACCTGACAGTTTAGCACCGCCCCCAGGAGCGGAGGACGCAAAAACCCTGACTAGGACTGCAGCGTGTGCAATTGACCGAAGCATCCCATGTTAGGTATCTTTCAAAAAAATGAGTAAGGTAATTAGAATGCTAAAAAGAAGCCCAAATTTATTTGAAAAAAATAGTTGTCATTCCTCTCCTCTTAACCTAGTAAGGCAGAAAGGCTCTAAGATGCAAAGCCTTCTTGACCCCTGTGTGGTGAGGCCAGCGAGTGGGGTGGCTGATGTGAGGCACTTTCTGCCTCAGAGGCTGGAGTGTGGCTACCTCACCACCTGAGCCCTCAGGCTGTCCACCACCGTAGCCCTCTTCTCCCCCGACAGTAAAGTTTGAAATTGACCTTAGGGATTCAATACCGTAATTCTTCACATTAAAAAAATCTTATTAGGGGATAGCAACAAATATGATTTTATAATTGAAAACATGTATTTATCTTAAATTATATCATTCAATTAATCAGTTTGCATTAGATCCTGATGTATGCTCTGAGGGATGTAAGTATTGTCTTAATTGGGGTTCCCCCAGAAGCAAACCCTAAAACAAAGTTTCATGTTCAAGTATTTTATTTGGTTGAGGAGTTGGAAAATGAGAGAAGGCAGACAATAAAAGCAAGCCAGCTACTATGGTGGATGATCAGGACTTTGTCCCACAGGGAAGCTCTGGGAAATGTGCACCACAGAGCTCTGTTGCCTCAGGAGTGAGGGAGCTGAGGTATTCATGCACCAACTAATCATTCTCTTTGGTTAAGGGATTCTAGGGGATATGAGTGGTGTTGATTTTTCTGCAGGAGCAAAGTGGCTTTCCTCAGCTTATTGAAAGTTCCTAGGGAGAGATTGAGGTCTGCTGGTGTGCCCTGAAGTAGTAAGTCCCCTGAGATGTGGATGAAACACCAACACCATCTGCTGCACTCCTAAGTCAGTCGAAGTCCTACCCTACCACAGCTTGCAGTTAGTAAGAAGTCAGAAAATAAACACAATGCAATGTGTAGAATGATACATGCCCATACATATTTGAAAGTTAAATTTTCTGAGAGACCTCTTCAGTATCAATATTCTGTATTCATCTACAAATAATCGTGTTGAAATCATAGCTAGTATTATTTGAGTATTTGCTGTTTATCAAGCAAGTTACTTGATCCCAGCCTTCTTCACTGAAGTATACAATTCCTAGAGCATTTTTCTTTCTTTCTTTCTTTCTTTCTTTCTTTCTTTCTTTCTTTCTTTCTTTCTTTCTATTATTAATATTCATTTATTTCTCACCCATTTAAAATTATGTCACTTTGCTGTATTTTGTGTACCATGTTAAGCCTCCATGAATCCCCTTCCAGCTCATACACAGAGAAAGAGATTACACAAGCAAGCAAACGGCAGAGGGAGGACTGGGAGGAAGGAGAAAGAAAATAGAAAGAATAAAGTGTGGATTTTTTTCAATTTGATGCAGTGGCCCTTTACGAAGCAAAATGGGTTTGATAAAATCTGACTTTTCTTTCCACTTATATTATGTATGGCTTCTTGAATTGGTGAGAAGATGTTACACTCTTACAGGGAAATGTATGTTCTCCCTGAAAGAGTCCCTCTTGAATAAGTGAAGTAAAGGGTAGATGGCCCTTTTAGAGGAGCTGATGAGAAAGTTCACATTAGGTAGAAAAGGTTTTAGGAAATTTTACAGAGCTGATCCAATGAACAAGTATTCTAGGTCATTTATCTAAAATGCTCTGGTTAGGAGTATCACGTGAAAAAAAAATGCTTTGAGGAGTGTGGAAAAATGGTCTCATGAACCCAGAAGGCATGGTGATTGATATAATAATAACAGAGAAGCTGGGACGATGGGCTATACTCTCTTTCCAGAACCATCTTGATACACTGGGACATCTGTGGGGAGTTCTAAATGGTTATGAGGTTCCTACACAGAGAAAATGTGCAGGAGTGATTCAAAGCATGTGCCTGTCAACAATGGTATAATTTTTCGCTGCCTTTCATGGAGCTGTCAAATGATAGTGATACAAAGAGATGGAGTGCTGTAGAGTCAAAAGAACATACCAGTGCAGCTATAAGACATGGGCTCCAATCCAGCACCACCACCTAGCGCTAGCTGGTGGAGCTTGCCACAGTCATTTAACCTTTCTAAGCCTCATTTCCCAATCTATAAAATGGAGCTAATAACAATACCTAGGATTGGTAGATATTAAAAAAAACAGAATGACTACCATAATCAAATAAGATAAAGGGTACAAAAGTAATACAAATGATGGTTACTAACATATTTCCCACTGTCAAATTAATCAATAAGAAGATGGTTTGTTTTGTGTCCTAACATGGTTGTTATCAAAGAATGTAGGAAGATCCTGGACTATAATCTGCCTTTTGATAGCATCCCTATCTGAACTTGATCCCTATCAAAACTGTAGGGCTTTAATCAGTAAAAATGGATTTAGAAATAGTGGTCTTGTTAGGTTTGTCCCAGGTGGGAACCCGAAAAATACCATAAAGCCTGTGAAACAAAAGTCTCAGGAGTCTGGAGATTCCAGGGTTGTAAATCTACAATCACAGGCAGCTGCAGCCACACTGGCATTCCTATCTCCCCCAATAAGGACAAAGCTCCCCCCTCCCCTATCTCAGCAGGTGTTACTCACTCCTCCTGGAAAAACCCTCTATAAAACCCAAGGCTTTCCCCTCCCTGGGAGGGGGGGGGCGGTGGACCCTTTTTTGCCTCTACCCATCTGCAAACTTAGTAACAGAGTATTGACATCTGAAATGCCTCTTATGTGGAAAGAGTTACTTCTTTCCTGTTGGTTGCAAATAATAAACCATGTGTACTTGTTTTTAGTTTGGGATTTTTTTTATCATAAACAAAGTCTGTGAGCTCTAACTCTACCTCAACCTCAGACATCATTTCATTATCAAAAAAGATGCTTGATCTGTCATGGCCTTTTAAAAACCCAAAGCCTCGGTGATTGCATACACACTACTTGACTGCTTGTTATGTGCCAGGACAATACATCACTGCGTATATATATGTATATCTCTATTCAAAAGCAATCCATCAGGTTAGCATCCCCTGAGATACATGTATGCCACCATTTTTCCAGGGCCAAGTTGCTTCAGTTTGAATTCATCATGCACTAAGTAAGTTCTAATAACCAAGATTTTTATGCTTAAGTTTGTTGGCTTCCTATTCAACTTTTTAAAACACATCCATAACCCTCTGTTAGGCCTGCAATCCTAGTACAGTTTGGGTCAATTGTGAAGATTTATTGATTGCTTTACTTTGAAAACACTAATGTGGGATCAGGAAGATGGGAAAATTTCCCACACAATACTGATTATATAAAATAAGATAGCAAGAGAAAGATGAAGGCTCCAAATCTATTTATTCATTATTGGCTAATAAAATTTTAATAATGGGTTTGCTGAAATAAACCCAATGGTCAGGTGCCAGATCAGCTCTGCTATTGATATGCTGTCGAGGCAGCCAGCTGCCAAGTCCTCTGTTATCTTTGGCACCAAGTGAGGTGTTCTTACATCAATTTGCTGTGTGTGAGTAGCTGGAATTAGAAAGCAAATAAATCAGTTGGGTAATGGCATCAAAATAAATCATGATCCTCAAACATTTAATTGGATAGATAGTTTGTAAGAGCACGTTACCCAAAATCAGTCTCAGTTAGTAGGTAAAGAGTAGACTTGGGTCAGTGGCAGTTAAATCACTGTGTCCATAACCACCACCACTAAAAACCATACCCATAGTTATTTCTTTAGAGTCCAAGAAATATCATTCTTATGCCTAAACATGATTAGAAAGTCATAGGAAAGATTGATGAGTACAAGACACCTCCCAGAAATGTCCCCTTCAGTGGTGAGGGAACACCTAGAAATTTTATTCCTCAAGAGCTTGTTAAAATCCAACCGTGATATTTCAGAGATGCCTTACAAGTTAAAAGCATCTATTCTTTACCAATAGCTTCTATAGTAAAAGGTAAAATCTCTTCCGATTAACTACTCAAAATGCTTGTAGATCAAAGTAGAAGAATGGATGAATAAATTAATGTGATAATTTAGTAATTTTTTAAATTAAGTATTAGATTTTAATGCTTTATTATTTTAATATTTATCAATGAAATCACTAGAATGTACAAGAAATGGAGGTATATATTGAGAAAGTTGTGGCAAAAGCAGTACATTGCAGAGGAGTATTATCCCTGGGGCAGGGCTCAGAGGAGACTAGCATGCGTGTGGAATGGCCTATTTACAAGTTTATTGAATTTAGATGTGGTATCTGGCACACAAATCTCCGTTTTTATCCAAGACCCCAATGTTTGGATCAAAATGTAACTTCTCCGTAATAAACGTCCTAGGCAAGCATGTCTTTCAACAGTGCCTCCCAATTTATGGCCCACATTCTTCAGTGGAAGGCAGGATGGATGCCTTTCCTCTCAGTGGACCTGAAAACTCAATCCAGAGCTGATTCTTAGATCCTAAGACTAAGTTAAAGAGGAAAATCTAAAGTAGATCCTTTGGCCTAAATGACCCACTTTACCTCTGTACCACTTGAATTCCCTAGAAAATTGCTGATACCTACATTACTTTCCTAGTCATGCCAGAAAAGCCAAAAGACAGATAGAACACACGGACCCCACGTTTTGCTTCAGCCATCCAGGTCTGCCCCTGCCAAGCCTATCATTTTCAACAAGTATTAAATATTCAGGTTTTCCCTTTTTCTCATTTATATGAAGCCAGGCAGCTGTCTATGTGAGTCTAGTCATCATCAGATGAAAGAGGACTCGCCTACACTTGCCAGCCTGGACAGAGATATATCCTGGCTCCATGGGATATTGGAAACCAAGATGGATGGAAAATACAGGCTGAGAATCAATTTTTGGAAAAATACGAATATACCTTAGTTTCCCTTTCTCCTCCTACTTTTGAGTTTGCATTTATCTCCCTTAAGGTATGTTTTTGCTTAAATCGTTTGCTTCATTTCCATTGCCCCATGTCAAAATTGCTACTTCTAGGACAACTGACAGACATTTTCTGGGAGCAGCCTGTTTTCATACATGTTATTAATAATGACTAACATTGAGGCCTTGCCATATGCCAGGCACTGTACGATGTTCTTTTAAACACATATCTTATTTAATAGTCATGACTCTTAGGTATGTTCTATTATTATCCCCATTTTATAGACAGAAATGGAGGCTTGGAGAGGAAAGATGATTTGTGAGTAGTCACGTGGCTTATTTTTGAGATAGAATAATGTAACCCAGGCCTGTCTCCAAAGCCTATTCAAATTTCTAATGTGACCGTTGTAGACTTACTGATCCAATGAACAATTAAATGCCCCAAGAGAGATAATAAAGGACAGATTCTGTGTACCTACACTTTAGTATTTATCAATTGCTGATTTAGGTAATATTAGAAACTGCAGGGGGCAGAAAGAGTGAAAATCATTAATCTCAAAATAGGGAACATCATGTTGCCTTTTTAGTTGAGAAGGGAGATATAGTGTGGTTATTGCAATTCAGGTAATAATTTTGTGTGTAGTCAGATCCATGACAAAAGCCACAACGACCACAAAAGCAACAATAAGCCATTCACACTCCCTGACTGTGCTTGAGCCTCAAGAACATCAAGTTCTCTTTTCTGTTTTTTTGAGAAACTTTTGACCTGTTTTGGTGAAAACTGAATCATCAAAAGGCAGAAATTCCAGCGCCATCTGATTGTTCACTAATTTGTTCACAGAGTACATTATGCAAAGCACTGAAAATAAAATGTTATTAAAATAAGATTCTGACCACACCGAAGTTGCTGTTGGGGAGGAGAAGTAGACGCATGAAAGGAACCTTTGCCTCAGTGTGTGCTAAGTGTGCAAAGCACAGCTGAGGCAAAAATGTGGCATGGTCACCTACAGCTGCATCCTAAAACATGGCGGTAGGTCATGTGGAACACATCACTGTATTTTCATTTCCATACTTCCTCTCATTAAAAAAAACTAATAATAATAATTTTATAGGCTTCTTGGCCTCAAAAAGAGACATATCATCTTATATCAAATATTTTCCTTTAGATAACAATTTTCTGTCCAATCAATCCTGTGACAAGAATCATAACAGTCTACGCCACGTAACTATGGCCCATGGGACAGCAGAATCCAAGCTTGAGTCTTGTTAACATGGATTTCCCCTTCAGTGGAATTCTCTCCAGTGAGGCCATGTAATGAAGAAATTGCTGCCCCTGAGTTCAGCACCTGAACTTTTCCTCCCCACACAGTCTTCCACTCAACCTCTTCTGGGTTGGTTTTCCAAAATCATCACCGTTGCCACATTCCCTCATCTTTATGCACTGGACACCACAACAGGTCAGTCAGAGTCCACCACCCCCCATCAAATGGCCATACCTCATCCAACAAACTATTTTCCCCACTTCATTCAAGTTGGTTTCCTCAGTGGACCACAAAATTGCCATGTGTATGCCTATTCCTGTGATTTTTCCTACCTTCTCGCTCACTTGGAATGCCATCTCTCTCTCTGTCTATAAAGCCTTTAGGTTCTTCCCATTTAAAGCTTTTCCTAAGGACTTCAACTCCCTTCTGAATGATACAACACAACACTTTGGGCTCTATCAGAAAATTAAGTGCTTGATTACATAGGATCTTGTAGCGCTTTCCATGAATTTCTTGTGTATATGTCCAAATGACACCTCTATCAGAACAATAATTGTGCCTAATATATAGTTAGACTACCTAATTTATCACCCAAACTGAGAACAAAAAGAGGGTATTAATAGTTACTCTTGGATCTCAGACATAAACAGAGGGTGTCCCTGGAAAGTCAGAACTGATGGTCACCCTATATTATTTGTATCAGTCATAGACCCTGGTGTAGAACTCAAGTCAATAATTGCTTAGTCATTTAGATTACTGCACTGCTCTCCAAAAGACAAACAAAATTCTTTTTTTTCTTTAATTTATTTTTATTTCAGGATATTATGAGGGTACAAACATTTTGGTTACATTTTATGACTGTGCCTCACCCAAGCAAGGATTAGAGGCATGCCCTTCCCCTCTACAATTCTCACTGTGTCCATTAGTTGTGAGTTTATCCACCACCAACCCCCTAATCCCTGGAGAATATTACTACTGTGTGAGCACCATAGTGTTGATCAGTTAGTGCCAATTTGATGGCAAGTACATGTGGAGCCCATTCTTCTGATCTTGCGATACCTCGCTTCGGATAATGGGCTCAAGCTCTATCCAGGAAAATATAAGAAGTGCTAGATCACCATCATTTCTTATAATTGAGTAATATTCCATTGTATACACATACCAAATTTAATTCTATTTATAGATCTTTGGAGTAAATTTTGGGGGGGTTGCATAGTTGTATTATAAGGATTATTGTGAGTTTTGTAAAATTGAAACACAGAAAATAAGAGGGATATGGGTAATGCTTTAATCTGTGGGAGCCAAAGGGAAGGAATTATAAAGAAGATGGCATATTAAATAGTTTAACTTTATTCTGCAGGTGGCAGAGCAATAGTGACTTTTAAGTAGTGGAGTAATTTGGCAGTTGGTATGTGAAGGTGTGTGTTTGAAATGGTGAAGGACAAACTTGGAAACTCTGAGAATGGCTACAAGGAGACATTGGGTGACTGTAACCATAGTTTAAGAAATGGTGAGGGCTTGAACTTGGCCAGTGGCAACAGCAAATGACATATATTTCAGAGATTTTCAGACTTATTGTATGGGAGATGAAAAAGAAGGAATCAAGATAACTAATTTTCTGGACTTTCAGGAAAATCAGTGGACATATCCAGAAGAGTAAGATTTGCCTCACAGAAATAATAAGTAGAATACAAGGGAACCAGACATCTACTGACATTCCTCCATGTGTTCTCTTCCTAGCGAGCTCATTTTTGCCAGTTCCCAGGATTGCAGGAGTAGGGATTCCTATACCTGAGATGAGTATCAGAAAAACATCTAATCTCAGTGAAAAATTAGGAGCAGAATGTTGTTCTAGGATCAGGTCTCTGATCACACTATGGTTCTTCTGGAATGGGAAAAGTATATTCATCCATTGCATGATTCAAGTTCATTTCATGGGTAACTTTGGTAATCCATGTTAAGCAGAAATCTGCTCCCTCTTTCATAGCAACATATCATAAGACTACTACAGAATCGGTAATATTTAGTTATCATTCTTTTCTGATTTCCTTAGAATAAAGACTGTATACACAATGGTATTCCAGAATTGTGTAGAAAAACTATCCCCCAAACTGGGATGGAGCCAGGATACCAAAGAATGACTCAGACAAGTCTCGCTTGGCAAAGTAAATGAGTTTATTAGAGGTTATTTACAGGAGCACTTACTCCTCCTGGTCAGTACAGGAATCCTCTGGGCACTTGTTCCTGGTCAGGACAGGCACTCTCAGGGCACTCACTCCTGGGCTGTAGCAGAAATTATTTAGAGAGTAACATCTGCACCATCTATGCGTAGTGTCGCCTTTAATCTCTTCTTCACGGTGAGTGACACAGAGCTCTTACAGTATATCATCGCATGTTCACATTGAAACAAATCAAGTATGTGCAGTACAATCATCATGTGTCTTCATACAACCCATGTTATGTTAATGATATTATAATTCTCCACTAGGTGGAGATTTTAACATTACAATTAGTTAAAGGGTTATTATAGGTTGGCTAACACACTCCTAATGCAGTCAGGGCTGGTTTACACCAGTTACCTCTGCCTCAAGAAAGTGCTGCGGCCTATCTCTTGTGCCTTGTAACTATCTTTTGGAAGTTGCATAATTTACTTTGTCACAATTTTGTTGAGCGCTCCAAGCTAGCACAGCACAGTGTTCCTCTCTGTGTGGTGGAGACTTGCATTTTTCCCTCAAATGGAATGCTGTTACATACCTAATGGCAACCACAGTAGCTGGTCCTGAATGAATTGAATAAATGCTGAGTCATTTAGGGAGCAACTTTATAGTCTAAACTGACCGATGCAAGTACAACCTGTCCATGTCTCCCAGTGAGAAATAGAATCAAAAATTCAACCTGAATGTTTGACATACAGAAAAGAATTATCAATTGGAATTTTCAACTACTGTTCAGCTTATGATATAATTGTAGGTCACCTGACTCACTTTTTTGAATCCTTCAGTTTTTGTAAACAATTTCTACACAAACTTTCCACAAATTATAATTTTAATCAGTGATTTTAAATGAACATTTATCCATTAAACCAGATATTATTTTGCACAATTGCATATTGACCTCAATTTTCTCTTCCCTCCAATAAAAAAGAAACAATGCAAGTATGCCTGCTTATTTGCAAGCAGAGTCATGCACTCCTTACCATATTAAGTGATCCTAAGTCACTTCATGCTTCTGAAACCTGTGACCACTGGGAAGGAAAAAAGTCTTTGGCCTACCCTACTCTTAATGTGGGCCCAGGACAGCAGTCCTCAGCAGAAGGAGAAACCACTGTATTGCAAGAAAAGCCTGTTTCCGCAAAAGGAAAGAGTAGCTCTCCCAATATAGCTCCTAAGTAGAGCTATTCTTCCAATGTGACTGAAGTTAAGTATGACCCTTGTAGGCAGACAAAATATACAATATATAACATAGTTTCAGGAGTTCTGGGAAGATCCTTCTGGCCAAAAATAATCTCCACCCACTGTTCTGTAATATCTCTATGAGTATGGAGTTTCTGACAACATAACTAAAGACAATGCTTTAAATGTGTACGACCCTGTAAAAGATGACTTACAAAAACTTCATGTCATACATAGGTGTTTATACAATACTCTATCTTGAGAGTAAGCTTTAATAAGAAGGAAAAAGGAATGCCTTCCTAAATAAGGCTACCATGCTTTAATATTCGGCTCTAATTCTGGATTCTGTGTAGTCTTTTTCTGAAAAATTATAGTTCAAATGTCCACCCCTATACTGCCCACTGTTACTGTGTGTTTATCTAATTCCTCTGGCATAATATAAACTCTGAGCATTTGATGGGATAATAATCCCAAAGCTCTTTCCTTGGGACCACGGTGTTTCATTACAAAAATAGAATAAAAACTTCAAAAACAAAATGGTCCTTTCTAATTTGATGAAACATTTATTTTTTGTTGTTTTCTGTGCATGAGTTATATGCAACTTGAAAAATAGATCAAATGAGTCCAAAGGTAAAAGGACGTGTGAGTTACATATGCTTCACAAGGCCCTGGGCTTAGAACCAGCATGAATTAAATGCAATTCTTTGTATTCTCAGTATCTTATAGATATAGTTAGTGCCCAATAATAATTACAAACATTTATAGAGCTTTAACTGTGTGTCCAGCAGAGCACTAGCTCAATGGTCTCATTTATTTATTGTTATTAGTACCAACCTTTTGAAGTAGAACTGTATTTCCTTTCACTTTAAGATTAAGATACAGGGGCTTGGGCTAATTAAGCAACTTATCCAAGCCACAGAGCCAGCAAATGGCACAAGCAAAATTCAAGCCCAGGAAATCTGACTCTAGAGCTCATATTCATAACCACCATCCACCATACTGCCTCTATGAGTTATTTGTTAAACCAGAGGGAAGAGTACAAGGGCATTGGATACTTATGGTTACATAGGGTACAGAAAGGCAAAGCTGACTGTGATGAAAATCAGATCATTCCACACCAAAGTTCTGTGAAGAGTTGTCCATACCCAATGGCTCAGGCCCAAAGACTTTGATCTATCCAATGAGAGCATCTTTCTCATTGAGGATGAAGAAAGGGAAGCAATCAATCATATATATGTGTTGTAGAGAAGGAAATCTTGAGACATTGCTTCCCAATGAGCAGCTTCTAAAAGAAGGAAGGAAAGATCAGTCCAGATGGTATTTTTGAATGCATACATATTAAAGGAATATTTAATCATCTAAATGATTTTCTATGTTTTTTAACAATGCCACATACATTTTCTCACACAGCAGCTGATGTTCTGCCCATACACAGGTTCAGAATATAGAATAAAATGTGAAAACTAAAGTGAATGAAACAAATTATTAGCCACTCCTCAAGAACAGAAGAGGAAATAGGGGAAAATTCCTCTGGAAAGACTTATTAGATCCTTGCATATGGAGAATTTCCTAACATACCATGGAGGCCAAATATTGAGGAGCTATATTCCTTGTCATGTGGGACTCGCCACTTTTGCCTAAAGGAATCCTAAACTCCACAGGTTTAATGCTGCAACTGAGAATGACATAAAAATATAAATAAGACAAATACTATCTATATTAAATTACTTGATCCTGGAAGAAGATCTCCTCCAAAAAACTTCATTTGGGTTTGAGAAGCACTTGGGAAGTCTAATGCAAAATCTTTCCACCTTCCCCACCGTCCTGCCTCTTTATTCCTGTTTCACCTTCGACCGTACAATGTATGACCTCCATTGCACCAAATTTCTCTTCTAGACTCCCCTGGTAAAGACCAGCCTCCCATGTCTAACTCCCCATGTTTTATTCCTTTGTCTTGTCTGTTTGAAACAAATAGTGGTAAGTTATGTAATCAGTTTCCATTACCAACCATAACAAACAAAAGATTGGGTATTTTCCCAGTAGTTTTCAAGCTGTTTATCCCCCTTCTTCTTATTGTGCACTGGTGTTTTGTATTATTGATAGGAAAATCATTCAAAAGAAGAAAAGCTTATTTTATTTAATAATACCTTAAAGAGCCAATTCTTAGTTTTAGCCTCCAGAGTAATGAGCAAATCTGAACTGTGGCCTAGCTCCAGTCGAACCAAAATAAAGCCGCAAGAGTGAACAACTTAGTAGAAAGGGAGGTGTTATTGCCCAAAATGAATGTTTACTTGGAGATCAGAAATTTCAAAAAAAAAATGAGATATAAGAAAGCAGAAATTTATTGAAGTGGTGTAGATGGATAATCCTAACCTTATTTTTAGTTAAAAGAGTAAAAATATCTATAATTGGAGGCATGGACTTCACCAGAAAAGGCTGATATAGTCAAAGAGTAGATTTTAGGCCTAGAATATCAGAAATTATATATTATTATATACTAGTAATAATATTTTACAGTGGCATACACTGTAGCTATTTCAAGTGCCACCCTAGAAGGTAAGTAGGACTGCCGTGGCTTGGCCCAACCCTGGCTGAGAGCGCTGTCCCGAGAACAGGAACCACTGTTTCTGCTTTATTTTCACTAGAGTTCCAGTGCACTGGATGTTCCAAAAGAAAGGCAGCTAGTATATCACGGAGTTAAAATCCAAACCCAGGTGTTCTGATTTCAATGCTCACCAGCGTGATAACCTCTCAGTGTCTCAGTTTCTTCAACTGTTGAATGAAAATGATAATATTAGCTCCCTAAATAGATTGTTGTAAGTATTAACACATTAACTGCCATGTGAGTTGTATTTAATTCATGCTAGTTTTAAGCCCGGGGCCTGGTGAAGCATGTGTAACTCACACGTTCCTTTACCTTTGGACCCACTTGATCTATTTTTCAAGTTGCATATAACTCATGCACATAAAACAATAAAAAATAAATTTTTCATCAAATTAGAAAGGATCATTTTGTTTTTGAAGTTTTCATTCTATTTTCGTAATGAAACACCATGGTCCCAAGGAAAAAAAAAATTTACTAGTTTGTTTCTAGAACAAAATAAGACAAAAAAAAAATTTTATTGTAATCAGGGTACTTAGTCTTGGATTCTCAGGAAGCTATACTGGATCTAGGATAAATTCCATTACATGAATGGCTTTAAAAAAATATTTAGGACAAAAGGCCTATTCTCCAACTACCACCCCAACACCCTAATCTTCTATTTCAATATGAAGAATGACCACAGGTACCAATAAGAGACAGAAGAGAGCTCAAAACACACAGTGTAATCATCTAGGACAGGATTATTTTTTGTGCTTCCCATTAAAAGCTGACCTCTAGAAATACAACTCAAAAAGTGATTGCAAATTTGATAAACACATAGAGAGTGGGGTAAGTAGGAGCTTCTGCCAGGCAAACACCTTTTTTTATGACTGACAGTGGCATTACCGTTCACACCTCATCCAAGCAAGAAATCGCAGATTAAGGAGTCTTTAGTTCCTCACTTTTTCTCACTTCTCAAAGGTAAATGATAGTTAATATTTTTCTTCCCATGCTGCTACTATTCTATTTTAATAGTTCAGGGCTTTAGCATCCATTTCCTGAACTTCTGAATAATCTTCCTAGAAACAATCTCTTTATTCTACAATCCAACTTCTGGAATGACAGCATGGTTAGTCTGTCTGATTACAAAAATGGCCACAATACTTTGCAGTGTCTTCCCTCAAGGAAGTTTCTCCACTTGAATGTAGCCGTGTGAATCTGGAATAGCCTAGTAAATTGCTTTGGCCAATAGAGTGACATAAGTGACATTGTGTGAGTTCAAAGTGTAGGCCTTAAGAAGCCCTGCGGTCTATGCTCTTATTGCTCTTGGAACCCAGTGCCTACTATGTGAAAAGCCCCAGGCTAGGCTGCTGTGTAATGGAGGATACATGGCCGCATGACCCTGCACCCTGCCTGGGGAGCAGTCAGCCTAGATATTTCAGCTGCCAACTCAACCTACCTGCAGACATATGGGAGAAACTAGCAGGATCAGCTGAGCTGGTCAAGATAAAAAAATAGCAGCCACCTGATCCACAGAATGGAGAACTAAATAAATAACGGTTGTTTTCAGCCACTAAGTTTTGAGGTAGTTTTCTTGGCAGCAAAAGAGATTCTATTTAACACAGATCTTATTTAATGCTTTAAAAATTGCAGTTAAGGATATCAGTTAACGTAGAAGCAACATTCATAAAAAAGAAATTATAGGAGATACAAAGATAAAGAGAAACACTTATAATTAGAAGATTTTAATTTTCACTTCTCAGTCCCTGAAAGCTAAATGGGGAAAAATAAGTAAGGATATAAAATATCTGAATAATATAATTGTAAGGTAGACGTGATTAATATTTGTTGAACTATCTGTCTTAAAAATATGGCACCCTTTTTTAAATGCAGTAAAACTAAATAGGAAATAAAATAACAGAAGTTTTTTCTACCTAGAAATTTAAAACTCATAAACAGAATTTCTTGGAAGCAATAATAATGAAAACACTACGTAGCAAGTCTATAGAATGCAGCTAAAAAACTGTTTAGAGGAAATTTTTAGCATTAAAAATGTATGCCAATAAAATATAATTTAAAAAATTAGAAATCTGACTCAAAAATTTAGAAAAAAAAATCAAAATAAACCAACAGAAAATAAAAGAAAGTCATTAATAAAAATGAAAGCATTTACTCTGATTTAGAAAACAGAATAATAGTAAAAATAAATAATAATCGTTTAAATATCAATAAGGTAAATAAACCACTAGCAAAGCTAATCAG
>CAUYRT010054728.1:0-22603 GCA_963574885.1 Lepilemur ruficaudatus
GGCTAGAGTGAGTGCCGTGGCATCAGCCTAGCTCGCAGCAACCTCAAACTCCTGGGCTCAAGCAATCCTTCTGCCTCAGTCTCCCAAGTAGCTGGTACTACAGGCATGTGCCACCATGCCCGGCTAATTTTGTCTATATATTTTTAGTTGGCCAATTAATTTCTTTCTATTTTTAGTAGAGACGGGGTCTCGCTCTTGCTCAGGCTGGTTTCGAACTCCTTACCTTGAGCGTATTAATGGCAATTAGATCCATTCTTGATGCCTCATAAGTGCTATAGAAGTAAATATAAAGGAAACAAAATAACTTTCCAGTCTGCCCACCACCTTTCTTGACGTGCTTCTGTGTGTTTCTTAACTTATCCCTGCATTGTTTGATGATATTTAGCAAGAGAGTAGCAGACTTGAATTTCAGTCCTACCTCCAAAACAAAGATCTTTGTTTGACTAATTAAGTATATAACTCTTTTATCTGTTAAGAAGGACATTAACTGTGATTTTGGTGATCATTTAGAGAGTTAACTACACAGTAAATTATTCTGTGATAGATATGTATAAATTGGAAATAAATTTACAGTTTGGGTAACAAGAACAACTCTGTTGATATAACTAAGATTACCTTTTTATCAAGTACAAGATTATCTTTCTACAATCTGTGTACGTATAATTACATACTAAATATAAATTTGGTTATTTAGGCATTTATTGTACCAAAGGACTCATAGAAACAATAATTTGTACCCAGTAAATGTTGCTCTTTGCTATCAGTGGATTCTTAGATTAAGTCCAAAGGAAGATGCAAGTATGGTGGGGGTTCTTTCTTGCCCAACAAATTCATACTCCCAGCTCTCTCTTACCAGCCCATTTACCCCCATTCACTTTTCTTACACATAAATTAGGAAAGCATGATTGGCAGGGGGCCCCAAAGGCTGACAATCACAGTATCCTATGAAGTGTACCTCCAGGTCTCCAGTGAGACAGACACACATCTACCATGATAAGGCTGTGTGGCTGAGACTGCGTATGAACATGAGGGTTACTTACAGGAAAGTAAACTTCACATGTGAAATATCTTTGTGGGTATATTTGTTCTAAGTACTTAAGAATGATCAAAAAATATAGGGGGGAAAGTACCAAAAAGAATTCACTCTCCTTTTCTGAGGATGTTTTTCTCTTCTTTCCTCTGCTTCCCGGCTGTGGAAATGTGTTGGAGCAACGGTCCCCAACTTTTTTGGCACCAGGGACTGATTTCATGGAAGACAATTTTTCTGCAGATGGGGGAGGCGGAGTTCAGGCGGTGATGTGAGTGATGGGAGCAGCTGTAAATACAGATGAAGCTTCACTAGCTTGCCCACCGCTCACCTCCTGCTGTGTAGTCTGGCTCCCAACAGGCCAAAGACTGGTATCAGTTCATGGCCCAGGGTTTGGGGGACCTCAATGTTGGAGACCAAAGCTGTGACTGCAGTCCACAGCAGAGCCCAGGAGGACTCCCAAGGCCCCAGAGATGCCCAAGGACTAGAGGCTTATGAAATGCAGGAAAAAGGGTCTCACAGGCACTATGAGGAATAGCACTTAGCTGCAGTAAAACACGAACTGACAAGAATGAGGAAACTAAAAGAGATCTAGAGTTCTTCCAAAGTGCCACATCCCACCAAAGCCCCTGTGGATCTGTTCTGGGCACAACAGTGTTGGGAAGTGTGGGAGGTAAGGCAAGTGCCTTGAGGCTCACGCCATCTGCAGCAGAGTGGAGGGGCTGGCACTGGGAGACTCACCACCTCTGTAGTAGGCAGATAGGATGAACAGTTAGATGAACAGGAGTTAAGATTCTCTATCAGCAAAGTCAAGTCTGTGGAGGACAGGCATATGGATGAAGACATGAACATGGAAGACCAGAGTCTCAGAGAACCCCACTAGAACCACACAGCGCTCCTGTTTATCCAGAAAGAGGATCAGTAAAGCACAAGTTTTACCAAAATATGGGGTGAATGTTGCCAGTTCTTTCTGCTCTCCAGGTCCTGTTCCTCACTGACAGATCTACCTACTGATATAGCAGTGGCCTGGTAGGAGTCCTATTGGAAAGTAACTCTTTGCATGCCCAAGCCCGACTTTGTAGGTCATGATGAGATCCACATCTTCGTTTTCCATCAACTGCAAATGAAGTAGAACTTAGGACTTGCTGTGCTTCCCAGTGATCCCAGTGGTCCTCATCAGGTCTTCCATGCTCTCCAGTTAACCTAGTTGACCACACTGGGGACTTTCATGCCTCTCCAGTGACAATAGTAGAAAGGATCAAGAGACTGTACACAGAGAAAAGGAACAGTAGCTTCAGAGGCTGTGCCCTTGAACATGTCCCTTCATGACAAGACAATCTAGCCCAATAAACTCTAACGGCTGCACTCACATCAAAGCTTGTAAAACTTATGACCAACAGAGAATATATATCATTTTCAAGGCTATGTTTCAAGTATTTTATGTAATGTAATTACATGTGTAATTATGTAATTTTATGTGACATAAATATTTTCTGTGTGAAAATTAAAATGTGCAATCTCTGATCCCGAGTTCCTGCTGCCAACGGGTTGTCTAATGGTGTTAGGAGGGAATTTCCTGCAAAACTCAAAGCACCCTCTCTGCAAGTTACAGGACACACTTGAGGCTCCATGGGCCTGCAGGGGACAGGAGGTGAAAGGCAGGGCACACTCTGAAGAAAAGAATACATGTAGAAGACATTTGAGATGTTAAGACTACATTCAAACCCAGGCTTCAGTTTTCCAACCCTGCTCTCCACCTTAAAGGTCAGTACTTCAACTCACCCCAACCCATTCCTTGTTCACCCGTGTGGCACATATGTTCCAAAACTCTGGAGAATTGGGTAGAGTAAGAAAAAACGGGATCAAGACAATATTTGAAAGATTTTTATGGTTTTATGCCTTACATTTAAGTCTTTTATCCATCTTGAATTAATTTTTATAAATGGTTAGAGATAGAGGTTCTGTTTCATTTTCTTGCATGTGACTATCCAATTTTCCCAGCACCATTTATTGAATAGGGCTTCCTTTCCCCAGTGTATGTGTTGCCTGCTTTGTCGAAGATTGCTTGGTTGTAGGTAGATGGTTTTGTATCTGCATTCTCTGTTCTGTTCCATTGGTTTATGTCTCTATTTTTGTACCAATAGTATGCTGTTTGGGTTACTATAACCTTGTAGAAAAATTTGAAGTCTGGTGATGTGATGATGCCTCCAGATTTGTTATTTTTGCTCGAGATTGCTTTCGCTATTTGAGCTCCATTTTGGTTCTAAACAAAGTATAGATTTAAACAAAAGGGGGAAATGCTTATTTCTTGGATTTGAAAATAACAAATTAGTTTGTCAAATATGTGTGTGTGTGAATGTGTGTCACAGCAAGTTCCATAAGTCTTTGTGTGGCTTTTATAACTCAGAATTGCTATTTACTAAAGAAAAATCATTTGGGAGTTTATTTATATTTTTATTAACTTAGTTTTATGATTTTTAAGTGGCAAATCACTAGTTTGAATTTTTGTGTCAGAACATGAGTAAAGATAGCAAATGTTAATATAAACAATAACAACTAAAATATTCAAATTTCACAAAATTAAATAAGTATAAATTAAAGTTCAGTTCTACTTCTGAATCAATGAAAATAGAAAACCTATTATGTGGGAAAATTATGATGAGAGAGGAGATTTTCAGAGTAAAAATCCCTAGAACGTAAGTACAATTCCTGGGAGAATTTCAGACTTTCAAAGGCTATGAAATTGGAGGGCTCAAGCCAAGATCTCCAGGGGATTAAAGGAATCAGGTAATGTCTGGGTTTTGAGGGAAAGACTAGAACATTGACTGAGGTCTATCTCTGACAGGTTGGGCAGGTGGAATCTGAAGGAGGATCCAGAAGGCCCAGGGCGTGGAGGGATGTGCAGGGTAAGGGTAGGGTTGGGGGAGGGGCTGTGGTTCAGCATCCTCCTCTCATCATCCCCCGCCCAGGAGCCCTTTGTGATGAGGGGCCACAGCTCTGTGATGCAGACCTGGGCCCTAGTCAAGAGGCTCAAGGGAAACTCCCAAGGCTCAGTTACTTTAGGGCAACAGTGCGATTCAAAAGATGGAGAATAATCTCCTGCCTCTGAAAAGCATTTGTCCCCCATGGATGGGCAACAGATGCACTTCCTGGGTGTCAAATATCTTCCTGGTCTTTATTTGTGGACTGGGGCTCTTCCTCCTGTTTGTACTCTGCCGCCAGAGTGATCCGTCCTCACTACGGCCTGTGCAGAAAAGAGGCATCAGGAAGGTAAGGAACCTTGGCCCAGACCCAAAAGAGAATGATTCTCTCTTTTCTTTCTATCATTATTTCCACTTTTCCACATACACTAGAGACTCCTGAGATGAAAATCTCCTCATCTTTCTGGGCCCAGGCAGGGCAGGGCAAGGTTAGAATGGCAGAGGATTTCTAGCTGAAGCTCTCAGACCCCCTGTGTGGGTACAGGAAGCATCAGGACAAAATCAAATGCTGGGACTCAGGGGCGAGGACGGGACTATGAGAGAGTTGAGATCTGTGTGGGAGGGCAACCCTGGGCCCTGGTTTCACTGGTCATCAGTTGCCTTCCCATGGCTGGTGCCTCCGCTCAGCCTTTCCTCTGTGTGGGGTGATCTGAGGGCTGTGCAGAGCCGCTGAGAGCCTCCCGCCAGGAGCTGGAGCAGCCTCTGGCCTCCTCCGGAAGCAGAAACCTGAGAGCTCAGAGGTGCGTGTAGGTCTGAGTCAGTGAATTTCTTGAGAAGAGTGTTAATGGGAAAGAACACAAACTCTGTAAAATAATTTGAAGAGGTTGATTCTGAGCTGAATGTGTACGATCACGGTCCCGAGCACATGGCCTCAAGGGGCTCTGAGAAAGTGTGCCCAAGGTGGCCAGGTTAGAGTTTGGTTTTATACATTCATGTAGACAGGAATTTATGTAAAATCATAAATAAATACATGGAAGATGCACATTCGTTTGACCCCAAAAGGCAAGACATCTCAAAGTGAGGGCTCACAGGTTATAGGTGGGTTCAAAGATTCTTTGATTTGTAATTGGTTAAAGAAGCTTTTTTTAAAGGCTTGGAATGTTTCAAGTTAAACTAAGGAAATCTATTAATCAGAGACCAGCCAGGTACATATACCTGACTCAAGTGATCTGTTGAGTAAAATGGCCAGCAGGTGTGGTGTCACCTTTGTCTTGCTTGGCCTTAGGCCTGGTAATGATTTAGTAGCTTATTGTTACAATGACTAACTCCAAAACGGAGGAGACATAATGAAGCCTGTCTGACCTCCCTTCTCTTCATGGCTACCACCTCAGTTTTAAGGTTTTTCTGGGGTCTCCTTGGCCAAGAGGGAGTCCATTCAGTTGGCTGGGGGGCTTAAGATTTAATTACAGTTCATAAGAAGAACAGTGACAGAGGAAACCCATAGTTGTCCCATAGAAAATCCTTCTTTGCATTTTTCCACTTGAAAAATGAGTAAAAGGAAAGAAAAGAAGACAGGAGTCCATCAGCCAAATGCAGAAGGTCACATCCTCCATGAGCACTGAGTGTCCGCAGCCTGTCTGGGGGTGACTGAGGACTGGTCCCAGCCCCTCAATCTTTCTTGTCTCTCAGCATCCAGTGGAGATGATAGGGAGGACCAAGAGCAGGGAAAACAGCAGTGCTCTGAAAGGTAAGGTTCTGCCCTCTGCCTGGACCCCCTGGGTGTGCTTAGCTTCACTGTCGCTGAGGGACAAGTCTCTGAGGAGGTCAGCTGAAGTGGCCTGGACTGGTGGGGAGGCTCCTAGGAAGGAAATTAGAACCCAAGATTCTTCTCAGATCCCATGCTGGGAAGGAGGCCAGGTGGGCCAGGAAGGGGTGCTGCCCAGGAGGGCGTGGAGGGGCAGGGGACCTATAACAACCTGGATGTGGAGGTGGGGTCTCCAAGCCCAACTGTGGGCAGCTGCTTGACCTGGCTAATGCTGGCCCCTCTTAGAGGTGACCGCTGTCTTCTCCCCCACAGGGAGGGTGTGAGGACCCTGAGGGATGGGCATGGGAGCACTGCATACATGATAAAGCACTGCCCATCCCACTTCTTGCTGTCACTGTTGGGGTCACATGGCCTTGGACACTGATGTGTGTGCTCCAGGGTCTGCCCTAGAGGGACATTCAGCCACTTACAAGATCCCTAGGCCCCTCCCTTGCCCTGTAATCCAGCTCCTAATTTTCAGCTTCCAGAGACTGCCTGAGGGAACTGGAGGTGGCTCGGGACCTGATTTTGCTTCTGCAAAGGTGAGGAATTCTGCCTTTCTCTCCCTGTGCTTCTTCCTACTAGGGTCTCAAATGCCACCCCAGGGCCTGGGGCCAACCTGGGAGAGGGAGACCATGGGATGGGGACAGGATGTGACTAGAACCCTGGGGCCAGGGAGAGGCAGAGCTTTGTGATGTCATCGTAGGGCCAGAGGAAGGGCCGTGGGCCCCAGGTGCCCACCCCTGCCTAGCCCCCTGGCCCCACCCACCCCTGCTATAGCTTGTGCCTCCTGTCTCCTGCAGCCATCTGGGGAAGCTCCTTGACAAGGGGGGCTTTCATCAGCTCTCATGTCCAGACCCCCTGGGGGAGGTGTGCAAGCCAGCACCTGCCAGCGCTCACTGGCCCCATGAGGAGCGTGTGGAAGATGCTTCTCCCACCACCTTGACCCTGTTGGCTTCCCCGGCTCCCCTGGCCGAGCGCCCTTCACCTCTGGCTTCCACCTTGTCAGTCGAATCTCAAGGAGCCCAGACTGACTTGAAGAGCATCCCCCCCGGCACTGTCCCAGAGAGCTCACCTCCCATCTGGGTCACTTCAGGCCTTGAATGCACCATTTTGTTCCTGTCCTGGTGGTGGGCGACTGCCAAGGTCCTGTTCTTGCCCACATCACATGACAGCAAATCCCAGCAGGAGCCTCTTTTCCACCATCCACCAGAGGCTTGTTTCTGGGGAGATCCCACACACAGGCAGAGGGAGGCTGGCAGCCCTGCCTTCCTCCACCCCAACATCCAGAAGCTCCTGGAGATGCTCATCACAAAGAGAGCAGAACTGAAGCTGTGGAAGGAGAAAGAAAAGGAGGGACCATTTCTGAAACAAATGAGCCCAGACTACCCCCAGGCTGCTCTGGGGAATATGTTAGTGTCACCTGGCCAGGAGTGGGACACCACAACCCCACACTGCTTCTGGAACATGACAGACAAACCACAGCAGCTGCCTGGTCCTCAGCAGCTCCCCCATCCCAAGGCCATGGGGGACCATTTCCAGCAGAAATGCAGCCAGCTCTTCTGGGGCCTCCCCTCTCTGCACAGCGAGTCCCTGGTGGCCGCTGCCTGGGTATCTAGGATGTCTCCCTCAAAATCACGTCACTCTGTTTCATTCAATGAAGTCTCTGACTTTTTTCCAGCTGAAACTTGGGCTGAAGCACCTTCACAGCCTCCCCAGGACCAGCTCTGGCCCCAGCATATGGCCCAGCCCCAACCTTTGATGCAAACCTTGCCCAAGCCCCAGCTCCAGCCCCAGCCCCCACTTATGAATGAGATCCACACCCAGGCCCCTCTCCCACCCTCTCCCGGGGACATACTATATACTGCTCTCCACCCCCGGGTAAAGGGGACCTTACAGGAGACTGTAGAACAACTTGCCCTGCATCCCAGGAGAAGGCACAATTCCTCATCCCAACCAAAAGTGAACATCTGGAATGGCCCTTGCAGAAGGGACTGAGATGGAAGAGGATTTTACCCTCTCTGCTCAAAAATGCTCAGGAAACTTTTAACCAACCGATTCCTGATTTTCCCCAGGACAGCTGGGCCTCCCATAGCCACAAGCCAGCCTCCACCCTTCCTGTGCCTTTCATTGGCCCTGAGCTCCAGGAGCAGCAGAAGCAATATACTCAGAGGAGTTTCATCCCAGATAAACACCAGTCGGGCCCTCCCTGCATATCCCAGGCATCAGGGGAACTGACGCAGCCTCAGGGTGAATTCCTGGGGACAGGCCAGTCCCAGCCTCCTGTGTTTGCAGCAGGTGAAAGCAGCAAGGAGGTACGGAAGGTGGGGTCCAAGCACTCTGAGAGATTCTCTCAGAAGGGCTCCAGGAGTGTCAAAGATCTAGGGCAAGATCTAGAGAGGGGCCCAGAAGATTCATGCACAGGTTCAAGAAATGCTTCAGTGAAGGTTCTGGAGGATGATGAGGAGAAGTCAGAAGATAATGACTGGATTAGGCCCCAGAAGTATAAATCAGGAAGTGACCTACTCAGGGGCCCAGAGAAGCAGCATGTTGAAAAAAACCTGAAGTCCCATTTGGACTGGAAGTTGGGGGCGATCGAGGGCACGGTCCCTGTGCCTGTGCCTCGGTCCCGGCGTACTGCCAGCCATGCTATTGTCAAGTCTGACACTCTCACAAAGCCCAGAAATCTAGCATCCTGGGGGGGTTGGAAATGCTGTGTGAACACCTCCCGGGAGCTTTTCTTCCTCGATCTGTGCACTCAGCAGATGCTGGAAGCACATATTACAAGGTTTCGGGTGAGGCACAGGTGGGGTTCAAACTTCCAGTCCCTGGAGCCCGTAAATCTCAAGGCTCAACCCCCACCCTTTGCATACTCCACCCTTCCCCCCTGGGAGGTCGGTGAATTTGGGGACAACTCCATTGCTGAGGTTGCCAATTTCCTAGGAGAACGTCCTTGGAAAAGCCCAGGAGAGAAGGTGATTAAAAAAAAGTCAGTCCTCACCCTGACTGGTTTTCTCTCTGCCCCGTCACCTGTGGGAAGGGAAGCCCAGAGGGACCTGACAGGGACCCAGTCTGGGGAAAACTGTGGGCACTCAGAGGCCCCTCTGACTGGACAAGAGGGCAGGTGGCCTTCTCAGCCCCTTACATGCAGCTTCATGAGCAGAACATGGCAGAGCACTACTGTCCGGGGGACCGGGAGAGGCAGCCCAGAGCCAGGTCCAAGTCCAGCAATGGCCAACCATGAGCTACGGGAGGAGAAGGAGAGCGTGGCCTCAGGAGACCCCTGCAGCACAGCAATGCTGCAGCTCACCGTAGGGTCCCAGTCTTCAGGGGCCAAGGAGGCCATGGAGCCAGTGGAGGCTGAGGAGGAGAAGACCCCTGCTTGGAAAGTCACCTTGGGAGCCAGTGTGATGGCAAATTCCCAACCTGCTAATGTAAATTTCAAGTCAGGATCTCTGCGGACCAGTAAAATCTCCCCACTCTTTAGAATTTCTGGTACTCAGGATCCAGGAGAGGTACGCCTGAAAGCACAGGTTGTCAGTAAGTTTGAGTTCAAAGTGCAGGTTGAGTCAGAGAACCAGCTTCAAGGCCCTGCCACCGGCGTCCTGCTTCAAGACTGTGCCACTGGCCTGCGTTTTCGAGGCCGTCACACCAACGTGCTCCCCCCTGAAGACATGTGGCCTTTCCAGGCTCCTCTGTTTGGTTCCCAGAATGTGCCCAGTAGGGATAAGTCAGCCTGCCAGGGGTTTTGTGACCCCACATGGAAGGGAGGCAGCAACCAGGAGCAGCAGGAGCCCAGGAGCCCCAAAGTCAAGGCCCTGTGGAAGAGTCAGAGCAAGATGCTTAGTCCTACTGACAAGAGACCCAAACAAGGGCAGCAGGAACAAACACCTATAGGACCAACAGCCTCCCAAGCCAGTGGGATGAGGCACCCTATCCAGGTCAGGGAAATAGGAGAAACCCATGGCAGCAAATACTCTCAGTTCCTGGGAAGGAAGGGACAGGCACCTCTGGAAAGCCGCTCCGGGAAAAGGATCAGTCACGGCCTGTGGTGCCTTGACCCCAGTAAAAAAGGCACATGGCAGGAAGCTCCCCTGCAGAAAGACAAGCCTGCAAGAGCTGGAGCCTGGAGCCCGGGGCCAGCCCCAAGGAGACTTTCCAGCAGTGCTCCTGAAGTCCAGGCAGTTATTACATTCGTTGGACAGATCCTAGTGGACAAACTGGGGCTTCGGCAAGGAGGTGGTCCCTCAGAGTTCAATTACCACAAAGAAGAACTCCAGTCCCCAGTGGATGGGCAGTCCTGCTACCCCAGGGATCCCTCCTGCCCAGAGCAAAAGAAAGCAGTGACAGATAGGGCCTGCAGTCACCATGCCACCCCCATGGGCCACAGCCGTCCTGTCAAGAATAGGTGGGTCCGAAACAGGGACAGCAATTGGATCTCCCGGCCCAGGGAGCCTATGGCCCCAGCCAGTCCCTACCAGCATGGGCCAAGGGTGACAAGAGCCTTGGGCCACCTCTATTATTAGCCAACATGCTTGTCTGGTCAACCAGATCACGCTTCTCATGCCTTTCCAGGTGGGAAAAGTTTTCTTCCAGAAAAAATTGGGGACATGCAGAGAAAACCTGTTTGCACATTCCCTGTATGTTAATGGCTTCTTACCAAGACGTATTGCTTCCTAATAGATGTGCTTTTTCTCATCAGAGGTGGTGGCTTCTGTCTGTGGGGTGCTGGGGCACAGGAAAGCGGGTGAGCATCCACTCTCCCTGAGCGCGGCTTCGGGACATAGGGAGGCTGTCAGGGGCTTGCAGACCCACCCGCATCCTGGGGTCCCTCACAGCAGCTTGTTGTCACAACTCCGTCATCACAGAGAGCCTTCGGGCCTGTTGGGATTGACAAACCCTATCGAGACCCCAGCCAAGGACCTGCCTTACTCTGTCTTTCCAGCTTTCTCTCTGCCCTGAACTTTGTGCAGCCGCCGCCATGGGGGACGGGTTTACTGAGGCCTCTTAGGGTGAAAATTCCCCGGGGGGGGGGAGGGGAGACAGGAGTGTGAGAGCCAAGGGACCTCACTCCCTAGAAGTGGGCCTGGAAGTTCCAGGGTCCGGGTGCTGGCCCTGGCTTCAGGGACAGAGAGACCTGGCTACATTGGCTCATGATGGAGAAAAGACCACCCTGCCCTCTAGGCTCAGCCTTGGGGACACGAGCCTCCCCCTCCCGGCCTCCACCTTCCCCTCTGGCGTGACAGCCAGTGAGCCCGGGAGTCAGCCGACCGTGGCCCACGGAGGAGGAAGGTGAGGTGCGCAAGAAGAATCAGAAGCCAGGAGAGGAAGGCGGCAGAGTGCAGGGGACCCCTAGGAGGTGACCTCCCCACGTTCAACGCCCCGCCAGCCTAGGGGAAGGATCGTGGCCCCTAGGTGGAGGGCGGGGCCCGGGAACGCAAAGCTCTCTGGAGGGAAGGTCGCTTTCCCTGCGGCGTAAGTGACCAACCTGCGCGCCATCCTCTGGAATTCTAAAGAAAGGAAGAGTGGAGGGGGAGGAGGAGGGTCGCAGTTGGCAACCGTTACAAGGACGTGCCCCGGGACTGCTCCCAGGACCGGGGGACGTGGAGGGCGGGGCTGGCTGGGTCCACAGCAAGTCTCAAGTCTCGGTGCCCGGCTGTCCTGGGGCGGCAAGAAAGAGGCGTCAGAGCGACGGACACACACGGTGACCCGGGGGACAGTCCCCAGTGGAGCCGGCAATGGCGGGCGTCTGGCAACCCGGCTGGCGCGGGGTGGAGAGGCGGTGGAGTGGGCCGCTGCTGGCTCGAGATGCTCCTGGAACCCGTCCTGCCTCAGCCTGGACGGGGCAGCCGCCAGCGGGGCGGGCAGTGAGGGTGCAGGACCCCAGGGGGGCTGGGCCTGCTGCAGAGACCTCACTGAGAGACCCCCACAGAGACCTCTGCCAGAGACCCCCCAACTGAGACACCCACAGAGACCTCTGCCAGAGATCCCCCAACCGAGAGACACCCACAGAGACCTCTGCCAGAGATCCCCCAACTGAGACACCCACAGAGACCTCTGCAGAGACCCCCCCCACTGAGAGACCCCCACTGACAGGCATCACTGAAAGGCATCACTGAGAGGCCCCCCCAACAGAAACCCACAGTGAGAGACCTCCACAGGACCTCTTAAAGAGACCCAACTGAGAGACCTCTAGAGATCTCTGACAGAGCACAGAGACATCTGGCAGAGACCCACACCAAGAGACTTCACACAGAGACCTCCCACAGAGACTCACGTCCATTCTTAGGAGCCTGACCAGCCCAGTGATAGATCCTTCATGGTGGCTCTGAAAGCACCTAGCAAACTGGCAGCAGAGGAGGGAGCTCCCAACTGTTCCCTCCTGAGGAAATGCTTGCGTATTCTTGTTTTTATAATGCCATTACTTTGTTTTCCTCCTGAAAATAAATGAATCACGGATTCCACATGTAAAACTGTAAGATCTTTCCCTCAGAAAATGTCATTAGTTTTAGCTCTGACCCACACTTTAGGAAATCACAAACTTTGAAAACAAGCAAAACTCTGTCAGCACCTAGTGAGGGAAGATATCTTGTCTACTTTTAGTCATCAACCAGTCGAACAGCATGCAGGGCCACGTTTTTTATTTTGTTAGGCACAAGTCCCTGCACTCAAAATGACTGGCCACTCTGGAAACATGAAGGAGCCCTGGGCACATGGACTCCAGGAGAAATGAACCCTGTGCCTCCCACACCCTCCTCTGGGCTGTGCAGCTGGCACATTATTTTTCCAGTAACACTGTCAGGCTTGTGAGATGTGCCTTATTTTTAAATGAAACAAGCCATGTTATCAAGTATATGAAGCTTTTAAACCAAGAAGACATATTTCTCCATCCTCTAACAGGACAGAACAATTCATAATGGCACCGCCCAGATAGAACAGTGACTGTTTCACAGGTCATTATCAATAACTTTTTGATCTATACTGCTTTTTGCTATACTGCTAAGTGAAAATTTATATCTCACCACAGCTTTATTTTGCATTATTATTATTATGAATGAGGTTAAACATCTTTCCAAATGTTTCAGAATAATTTGTTTTGCCTACTCTGTAAATGATCTTTTCCTGTCCTTGGCCTTCACTTCTCATGAGTTACTGGTCTTTTTCTTTCAATATGAAGGATCTCTTTATATATCAGGGAAATTACACCCAAGAGTTACAAATATTTTTGTGGGTAACTGTTTTTCTTTTAAATTTGCCTATTGTGGCTTTGGTCATTCATAATTATTTAACTTTGAATTCTTAAAGTTTAAGATTTGTTTAGTTGAATGTAGTATCTTTTTCATTTATGGATTCTAGATTTTATAACATAGTAACTAGTCTTTCCATAGTCAGATCTTAGAGTTTCTTTTAATATTTGTGTGATTTTTTATATATTTAATTCATTGATGGAATGAGACTTGTGGATTCAGCTATAATTTTTTGAGATGACTAGAACAGATAAAGAAACTGCTTCTTTCTAAAAAAAAAAAAAAATTACCTACTTTTTTTTCCTCAAACGTAGCAGATGGTAAATGAGGGCTAAGGGGAGTCTATAATAGGAACAGAAAGGTAATACTCTGAAATTTTTAAGTTTTAAAATTAGCTTTTCTACTAAGCAAGTAGTAGAAGTATTACCTTAATGGATACCCAAATAAACATGCTGCAAATAAATCACAGAACCCTTCCATTTCTTTCTCATTCCCTTAGACTATGAAGGAAATTCAGTTTGTGGTGTTGGTGGTGCATTTCTTTTTACCCAAAAGACCAACTGTAAATTCAGTTCTTAACTGATGCCATTATCAATTGACTGGCTTGAAAAAAGATACCATTGTTCAATAGATAAATAAACTTTCCAAACACTCACACATAATTTGGGGAGAAGGAAATGTTTATTTTTCATTAATCTTTTGACTACAACCACCATAATTCTGCAGGTTTAGTTTAGTAGCAAACTTGACTGATAACACTTCTAGGAGTTCACAATTTCAAGGCTAAGGTTCCGATTAAGGTAAAACGGTTATCAATTTAATATAAAAGAAGTTTTTAAAAAGGCTAAAAGCAATCTAACCTCTTAAGGGAAAATATAAATGATCCGTACGTTAGACTTAGTAACATAAGTACACTTTGGTACTACAGCAGCCACAGAGACAGTAAGATCCCGACCGAAGATCAGAAAGGAAGCATCGCTATTTTCTCCTACGACACATACTTTGGTCACTAGCATACAAGTGTGAGTAAGGCGGCGTGCTAAGCACTGGCAAACAAGTGCAGCTAGACATGCTGAGGGAGGCAGTGGGGCTGAGCAGGCACAGAGCAGGGAGCTCTCTCCCGGTGGCACCTTAGTCATCTTCTCCGCCACAGAGCCGCAGGAGGGCTTTCTTATAGTCCCCGGATGTGTCACTCTGAAACCGAATGTATTCTGTTAACCTCCATGACTCACAGAAGCCACAGAAAATTTAAAAAGTAGCAAATATCTGGCAACAAATTTTATTCATATGACTTTTCTCCCAAGTGGGTAATCTGTCTGTGTGTCACTTTCTCATCAGGAATGTTACACAGGGAGTTTCCTACCACTCTAACTTATGTTCAACTTTCTAATTTTACCCCTTAAAGGCACACTTCTCTCAGGCAGGGAAGTATGTTTTTCCCTCTCATAACACAAACAGGGAAACCTTAAGAACTATGTTCACATACAGCTTTCTAAACAGACTCTAGTTTCTATCACACAGTATGTATCTGGCTAAAGGGAGACAGTGCTGGCTGCCAGGCCGCTGTGGCTTTGCCTCAGAGACACCAGGGCAGGACATGCTTTGCCCTGCTTGTCTCACATGCAGATGTGCACGATAAATTAATGTTTCAAGCTACGAGTGCAAGGATAAGCTCTCCAGCCATACCACACACATACTAAACTAAAAGCCTTTGCTCAAAAATACTTCTTTGCACATGGCCCACATTAACCTTTACCAAAAAAAAAAAAAAAAAGAAGAAGAAGAACAAAAAAAAAGTCGACTGTAAGTCAAATTTAATTATAGGCCACAGAGTGCCTTGCTTTTAAAAGAATAAAAATGATAATACTACCTACGCTCCTTGTTTACTCTAGACCTGGCTGGCTCTTTCCTGAACTATGAACCAACGCCAGAGACAAGGTGATAACAGACAATAAAGAAAGGAAAAACTGATCTGAAATAAAAGAAGAACTAATAAAAACAGCTGGAACTGATAAAAGAACACATTATTATCATGGGCACAGGGTGGGGTTTGTTGAGTTCACCAACAGCTTCAGCCACGCCAATGCCAAAGCTTTCACTTGGAAACTGTCTGTCATCACTACTTTAGGAAACACGATGCTGAGCTTTTAACTCATAGCTCTCTAATCAGACCACTAAAATTTTAAACTTGACACAAGTATTGGATTCTTCCCCCATCTATGTCTTACATGCTCCATGTTTTTACTGGTCAGCTTTGGATTTCTAAACATAGTTTTAAAAAAACGTTCTACTACCTTAATCATGGAATAAAGAGAGGTGGCGAAATTCTTCCGAAACTCCTTCCTAATGTTAAACAGATCAACCTCGCTCCTGGACACCATGACTCTGATGAGGGTGTGATCATCTGTCCCAGCTCCCTTTAAAAAGAAAAAGAGAGAGAGAGGCACATAGTTTATTTCAAATATAGCTTCAAAGGCCTCTGAGTTGGGGTAAATCAATAAAGTAAAACAAGTCAGTAGAACTGAGCGGCATGTTTTAAGAGGAGAAAAATCTCCAAGGTCCATCAACCAAAACACAGAGAAAGACAATAATTACAAAGAGAAACTGACCAGACAAAAGATTCAAGATATCCATTTACCTTCATAGCATAGTAGAGGGTCTCAGCAAGGTAGGCAGGTATACTTCGAATAGATTTCACTAAGAAAATAAATATTCCAGTGGTCAGATGCTATTCTCTTATTATTTAAAAAGAATTAAGTAATTAAAAATCAAATGCTGTCTCTTGCTTATAGCTCTACTTCTCTAAAAGCATAACAGAGGCTAAAGAGTTGCTTATTTGTAACCTGACCTAATTTCCTCATTCACCAGGTATTTTATTAGATACTGGCTTGGACATTCCTTGGAGTTCTGAGGTCTATACAGAAAGACACGTAGAAAAAGGGGCACAGTTTTTTTTTTTCTATGCCCCTTTCTTCTATGGCGCTTTTTGGATATTGCAGTTCTGGCAGCCTGAGTTGTTATCATACAACCTTCTTCATTGCCAATAAATTATACAAACACCTTGGAAATTTTCATTCCTAGACATTCAAGCAAACACTACAAAATCACTAATCTTTGAAAACTCTTGGACTATCTTCTTATACTTGCTCCATATTCTTTAATATCCATGATTCACACAGAGTGGCATGAGACTATTTCCGTATAAACACCCAGGTAAACTCATATCAGAAAAGCATATCCTATCTGAACATGTACATGTCTAAGGCTGCTCAGACCTCAGTCTACTTAGCTCCAGAAAACCTATCATATGTAAATTCCTTAATATACAAAAATAACCTTTGCATCTGGGGTTTTCTTAATTCTCTTTTCCCATGCTTGAGAAAAACAGCCACCAGTACCTAAAAATGTCATAAATTTTATGTGTATTCTAATTATGAAGGAGCTAAGTTTTCTAGTGAAAGTTCGTTAACTATGTACTCAAACAAAAGGCTACTGTTAGAGATGGTTCATGTACACCTTTGGCTTATTCTCCAGAAGACAGCACAAAAGCTTGAGTTCAATGCCAAGTACTTGCAACAAACAGCAGACAGAGGCTCACTCCAGACCCATATAAAAACTAAGACCCCTGGGAACTCACAAACTCGATTCCCCCTGGATTTGGAGCGTGTATAATACCACAATCACCTACACGGAAACTCAGTTCTCAAATTTTTCCAGATTATTCTGAATATTTAGTTAAAACAAAACTTTAAATTTAGTCTGAAAACAACCATCATCACATATTCTATTAAATCAGAGATACTCTTTTTTCTAAACAAAATTACAATTTCTCGGTCTGCCTCAAAGCTGTGAGGACAATATTCAAAAGATTTCTAAAATTCCACAGGTATCAGAAATAACATTTACAAGCCTCTGAGAAATGTCCACAACATTTCGAGTTCATAAAGAAATAGTAATGTGTCTAATGTAGCTTCAAAATGATTTTTAAACAACCCTTTCGGTATTTCCACAGGAATGGATGAACTAACCGCTGATTATGTATTTCCAACAATAAAACAAACTTTTGCATGGGAAATTTAGGAGTTTGCTTCACCCAAATATCATGTCAAGTTCTTCCTCTCATAAAAGGGTGGTTATTTTGAAACACAGTCTCCACTGAATGAAATACGTTAGCTCTTATCACCATAAATAGTACATACACCATAAAATTACCTACCGACAGCAAGAAGCAGTTGCTCCAAATTGCCAGAAGTCTCCCGGTCAATGGTTTCCTCAATTTGAAATCCAGATATAGTCATGTATTTGTCAAACACTAGAAAAAATGAAAATGATTTCTCAGTCACATAAGGATCACTCTCTCCAAAAAGGAGATATTTACTTTGACCAAGTATTGTCCTACTGAACATAAATCTCCCCTTCTTCCTTGCTGGCACAACCTTGCACTCAGAGCTTCAGTGTGATTCCCCAGCTCCCCTTACTAACCAATGAGACCTACAGGTAAATCTACTGGAGGGGATTCTGAGAAATCTTTCTCTTTCCTTATAAAAAGTTGTAGATACGACTAGTTTACCCCTTTCTTTTCTTCCTGCTGTGAAAATGGTTATGTTTGGAGCTACCGAGCTATCTTGTGATAATGAGAGAATGAGCATGAGGAAGAAACCCAAAACACTAAGGACAGTGGAGCAAAAAAATGGAAAAATCTCACGTCCTCCCAGATCAATCATGGAATCCTATCTACAGAAATAAAGCCCAATTCTTAAAGCCACGATTAGAGTTTTCTGTCAACTTGCCACTAAACTCATTCCTCACTGATACCACAAGAGTTGATGAATATCCAGAGCTCAGGTCTTGGGTACCAACATCTAGGAGGAAATACTCATAGCGAGTCACTACTAGTGATTTGTGACTGTGAGAGTAACAGTTGAGAGGCCTGACCTCCCTTGCCACCCTCTCATAGTGAAGGGTGGACTACGGATCTCTAGTTTGTAAGAGCTACGATAGTAGCAGAGAACTATGAGATTTCTCCAGGTCACTAAAAGGAAGAAATATAAAACCTTGTTCACTTGGTAAGTGACTGCTATGCAACAAGTATTCCGGCACACTGGCTCATGCACTTGCAAAATTTACCAAAATATCTGCTCCATACAGATTTTTTTTCACTCACCCCTTCTCAAATGAGACACGCTTCGTGTTCCAAAGATGGTGATAAACTTTTCTTCATCTGTCCCCCATTTAAGTTCTCCAGCCTGAAACAGAGCCTACAAAAATTCCAAGCTCAATTAATAAATTGTTTCTCCATCTCATTTCCAAGTTCTTAATCATACTCGTTTTTTGCTCCCTGAATATTAATTCACCTGACTCATCATCTTAGAGTTTTCATTTCTAATGTTTCCTACTCTGAAACTCAGCTCACTGAGTTTGGAGCTGCTTTGGAGCTCATGAGCGAACTATGCCACAGAAGATTCACGGCCAAAGCGATAAAGCACAGCAGTGGTGCAGGTCAAGTGCTCCCAAAACGTCCACCATAACTCTCAATCTTTAGGAGCAATGGTAGGGGTTGGGGAAAAGCTCTGATTATCTCACTGTTGATATACCCATTTACAGAACGGGAAAGAATTTAGGAGTTAAATTGTCTGTGTTTTGTTTTGCTTGTTCTATAGCAGTTCAATAGCACATGATTAAGAGTACACTCCATCTTTTCTCTTTATAATTGAGATTTAACCAAGGTTAGCTATAAAACATTTCCTTATTTCCAAAGATCACAATAAATTTTTAAAAGGTTGCGAGTGTTGCACAGTGCCTGGCACTTAATAAATACTTGCTGGACAGTTTGTGTGCCCATATTTCCTTTCTGACATGGAAAAGAATATATGCTTTCCAGTGTTCACAGGACTGCTTGAAAAAATAACCTTATATACAAACATCCTTAAATATGAATCTGCTTACTGAGATGTGAATAATTTATTAAAACCCAAGGAATCGATCTTTACAATGACTATACTCCCTTTTAGTCATTCATTTCAAGTTAAGTATACCGATTAAACCAAGATGAATGCAATTTGCTGAGGCTGCCACTTGGCATTGGCCTTACGCCCACAAGTGGCAATCCAAATAAAGACGGGAAGTGATGATAACATGTGCTTGGATGTAGAAGTTTTGATCATAATATGATTAGGAATGTAGATTATGGTGGTACAGAATTATTTTTTATTGTATTTTCAGAGAATCAAAAAATATGTGACTCACACATCTTTATCCTCAGTTTTAAATTTATTTTAATGATAAAAATAAATATCCATTCTGACCATGGTGATATAGATCTTTCTTAAAATAACTTTTTAAATCTAATTACAAAAATAACATGCTGAGAAATTTTGTAAAACAGAGGAAAAACTCAAGTAAGAAAACAAAAATTACTATTAATACCAACATCCTGAAGATGCTGGTTACCATCCTGAGGGTGCTGGTTACTATTACTTCTAGCATGTTTTCTACATGTAGATAAGATATACATGTACACTAATAGCTAAAACGGGGAGAGGCTTATCCTGTAGAACGCTGCAGGCACTGCCGACGCATGCATTTCTTAACAACTCTTCTCTATTTCCAGGAATTTCCTCTAGTAGGTATAAGCAGTTAAGCCTGTTACATGGGAATAAAAATTGGTGAAATGTCAGCTATTTTTTACTATAATCTCTTAATTTTCTTGGAGGAAGTATGTTTAGGATGAGTATCTTTTCTAAAACTAATATTAAGTAGATCACATGCAATAATAATACTGGCAATCTCATAAAAAAACAATGATATTTAGTGGTTTTATCTTGTTTTAATCTAAGTCTCCTTTCTTCTAAATGCGGACGCCCAATAACCAAGGAGCTGCTTGGGATGAGGAGCCCTCACACCCCCCGCCCCTGCCCTCAGCTTCACAGTGCAGCCTGAGCACGTCACAACCCTGGTTCAGTGCGAAGGACAGTGCCTCTGGAGTTAAAGAAGACCCGCTCTTTGTCCTTATCTGCGAGATCTCATATGAACTACTTAATCTCCTCTCAAGCCTCAGTGTCCTCACATGCAGAGCAGCAGTGACGTTTCTGGAGATTACACAATTTACAGAATGCCCCGAACTGTGTCAGGTAATCGGCAGCAGTACTCAACGAACACCGATTCCCTTCTCCTCCCCGCTTCTTCCCCTAAGAGCTCATCTCTCCCCCCAGAGAAAGCATAAAACAAGGATTGGCTGGGGAAGAAGATCAGGTTTAATGCATTAAAAATATTAAATCAGTTAACACGTGAAGAAAAGCACATCAGTTTAACATATTAAAAATGTTAAAAAGTAAAGTGGATTATCTACAAAATGTTCAATTCCTAAGTGAACGACTCACAATTGCTTACTAAACCCCTCAAACAGCAGAAATCCCCTTAGAGCGAGGGATCAGGAGGAAAAACTCAACAGCTTATGAAAGGGCCCTTCAGTTGTGCTGAGCTCAGCTTACTCTCAGTTAAGAAATCTTAAATTCTCATTAGTGACATCAATCCAGCTGCCCTTGTTACAAGGTATAAATGGGTGTGCTCCTTTTATAATGCTCAAAGAATAACTGTTTTCAACAAATTGAATTGATAATAATACATTTTAAAGAATCAAAAACTAATAGCCAGTCACATGTTCTGTGTTGCTCCTGGTCACAGGAAGGGTAAGGAAAGCCTGAATTCCATTCAAGGGACATTTTACAGTAACTCCATAAAGTAGTTTTCACATGTACCAAGTTTCACTTTCAGGGTTCTGAATGGCCATATCTGCTGCACGACAGGTAAGTGACACCTCAGTACTCAAAGTACCGAGGACTCAGCATCAGCACCACCTGAGAACGTGTTACAAATGCAGACCCGCCCAGATCTACAGAATCGGAATCCGCAGTTTAACGAGGTCCCCAGGAGGGTCACATGCCCAGGAAAGTTTGAGAAGCAGTGCTAGCCAGTGAATGCTCTGAGAAATCAATGAAAGTCAGGTTGAAATGGACTGTTTCCCCTCAGGAACCGCACACTGCAGCACACTCTCATTCCATCACCGACTGTGTTGGGAAATCTGCCCACTGCTCACTAATGCAGGCCTCACTGTGGTTATCTAAGACCATCAGAGTTGGCTTCTTACCCCATGACTGTTGAAGAGCTTCCAAAACTCCTACTCTGGAGAGTACGATTGTGAGAATCAGCACTGGCTCCTACCAAAGCCCACAGATAACACTTGGGAAGCAATCAGGTCTCTCAATGCAGAACAAAGCCCTTAACCATTGGGGATACAACTTTGTAGAGCTGCTCTAGCCCTTTCCCTGCAAGAAGATGGAGTTAAGCCAGATTTGTGCTTCCAATCTCTACTTAATAAAGCCTTGATATGACAGAGAAAACAAGAAGGAGGAGCTAATATTTAAGAACGCTGAGACTATCATTCAGTGAAAGAGAAAGGGCTTTGGAGTCAGATAGGCCTGGTTGGGGATCCCAGCCCCACTGCTCTTCAGTGGAGGGCATGGGCTTCTTTCCTTACCTATAAAAGGGAAACTGCCCCTTCGACTTTAGAGTCATTCACTAATTCATTCACCAGTTATTTACTGCATGCCTACTCCGTGGTAGGAACCGAGGATACAACTGAGCTGACAGTGCAGAGTGCCCGGGGAAGGCAGTCAAGGAAGCAGGCAGCTTCAATCCGAGGCAGCCAGGACTGTGACAGGAGGCCAGGGGTGCTGTGGTTTTCCCTGTGAGGGGCACCTGACTCACTCTTGGGGGCTTCAACCAGGAATGCAGGAGAAGTATCTAAGCTGAGGACTGACCCTTGAAGAGGAACCAGTCAGTGGACGGGGGGAGGGAGGGGCAAGAGGTCAAAGAGTGCAGGTGAGAGAGCATGCAAGGCACAGACAGCAGGGCTCAGAAACCACTTCAGGGGCCTGGACTTTATCCTGAAAGCAGTGGAACAACTGAGGGTTTTCAGGTTCTGATCAGGAACGTGACACAATAGGCTTGCATTTTATAAGGGACAACGAAGCAAGAGTCAACTACTGCACTGAGAGCTCTCAGTAAACATTTAGTTCCTTTCATTTTCTCTCTCCAGCTAGGCAGAGACGACAGCGTTCCAAAGCCTTGATAAAATCAACCAACCCAAAAGAATAAGATGCTCTCCTCTTTCCTATTAGCAAAGTCAGATCACACATCCATCGGTTGTTTCAGAGAGAACAGTCAACTGGACATGTGAATATGGTTCTCCTTTTTTTCAATGGTGTATGACTAACAACCAAGAATCGTACATTCTCTTAATTGAAACAAGCAACCAGAGAGAAAGAACCCAAGTAATTCCTTTATTAACAATTCCCAGTTTTCAATGTTCATGTTTCAAATTTCCTAGCACTTATTTCTACATTTGACTGCTTCATAAACCATACTGAGACTATACTATGACTTGAAAAATCACTTAAGTGCAAATTTTCATTCGGGAGTCACTAAAAAGCGTGTGACAAAAGACCAATCCTATTTAGAATTCTGTCAAAGGAAATGTAGAGAAACTTCCTAATATTAAAATACTAAATACTAATACTAATACTAAAATACTAACACTAAAATA
>CAUYRT010054729.1:0-14072 GCA_963574885.1 Lepilemur ruficaudatus
TGGAAACAAACACCACACATGCTCACGTATAAGTGGAAGCTAATTGATGAGTACAATGTTCATAAAATGAGGTAAAGGACAATGGAAATTAAGAAGGGGCAAGAGTACAGTGTATGCTAGCCTGATGATGGGCACACTAAAAGCCCTAACTACTGCATTATACAAACCATCTACATAAGAAAACCATTTGTACTCCCTTAATATTTTGAAATAATTTTTTTTAAAGTACACAATTAGGACTACATTTTATCATATTTTACTGTAATCACAGTGGAAATTTTTTAAAACAGTATATTTTAAATATTTTTATCACAAAAATGATACCTATATGAGATGATGGATACATTAATTGGCTTGACTATAGTAACTATTTCATTATTTATATGTACATCATAATGTCATGTTGCATACCTTAAGTATATACAGTAAAATGCATAGATTAAATTAAATATATATCATATATATTTATAAGATAACAAAAATTTTAAAAACAGATGTATTATAAAATCTATACCTAAAACATATAAATAATTATCACATGGCCTCGTAGCAGACTGATAATGATGAATTAAGCAATCCATGAAGTTGAGATAGATCAATAGCGATTATAAAATCTCAATGACAGAAGAAAAATTGAATGAAATGTCAATGACTCAGAGACACATCCGAAATACCAAATTCTAACATATATATAACTGAAAACCTGGAAAAATGTTAAAGGGGAATATGGGCCAAGAAAAACTAAAGAAAATAATAGCTGAAAATTCTCCATGTGTGATATAAGTCATAATTGTTTACATATAAGTTCAGTGAACCTTTATCAGGAAAAATACTAAACAAACCATATGAGGAACATTACTGACAATCTTTTGAACACCAAAATAATGAGATTATTTTGAAAATGATAGGAAAAAATCAATAGTTTCTATTCTGGAGAATGATAGTTTTTATTACCATGCACTTTTCATTGGAAACTTTGCAAAGGCGAAAACTTGGAACATATTTTTAAAGTCTTGAAGGTGAAGAATCTTAACTATAAATTCTATATTCAATGAAAACATCCTAAAAACATATAAGATAAATAGGGCTTTTTCACCTAAAAGAAAATTTAGGATCTGTTGTCAGCAGAGCTACACTATAAAATATATCAACCTGAGTGGAAATGATAGCTAATGAAAATTCAGATTTTAGAGAAAGACTGAAGAGTTAACAATTTTAACATAGCTAGATAAATAATTTGTTTTACTTTCAATTTATTTTAAATACATATGTCTAATGTAAAAAGTATAACATTGTCTTTTAAGTTTATAATAATAAAATTCATATAATAGTTGTAGCTGAGAGGTAAGGGTGGTAATAGATTTACATGAGTGCAAGTTTTCTGGCTTTTATGTGAATAAGTACAAAGATAACTATAAGAATATTTTTTAAAGAAAGTATATTGTAATTTCTTAAGTAATCACTAAATACATAATACAAATTGTTAAAACTGAAACATCAATAGGTAAATTAAAATTAAATTCTAAAAATTATTTAACATTAACTTGGGCCACTTAAAGGAAATATAAGTAAATTAAATATTTTTTTCTCTTTTCTTAGGATCTTGCATGGTCACTGATATAATAATTCACTTTCTCTGATTACAAAAGAGCAAAACAACTGTAGTCATATATGCAAGCCCTATTTAACTAGTTAAAACCGGGCTACTCTTAACCTGAGATAGCATAATATTCTTTTGTCTTCTGCTATCCTTAAACAACATTGTTCTCACTCACCCCCCCCCAAAAAAAAACTATCTTGAACACTTTTGTAACTAAGGGCATGTTTTGGTGGGAAGATAGAGACAAGAACTATTAATTAGACTATTCTCGTTTATAAAAGTAATTATATATTTGCCTAGCATAACTCAAGAAAGCTCTAGGAAGTTTTTAATTTTGAAAAGTGTTAGAAAGTTCACAGACAACCAGATATATACCTTGTTGTATTTCCAATTCTATAATTTGAGATTTTTCTTTTATTTGTGAGCTCCATGATATTTCCACAGAGATTCAGTTGATTCCAAATGACGTTTGGAAGGAAGACTAAGCACCAAGAGCAAATAAATGACACAATAGTGAAGAAATTACAAAGCACTTGAAAATCAGGGAAGTGAATCATGCACTTGCTTTGTAATCTTAACCACCCTAGTCTCTTAATATAGTTTCCACATCAGTAAAATAAAAGGACTGAATTAGATGGCAATAAATGTATTTTATTCTTGAAATCTTGTTATTATGATAATAGACTTCATTTCTAGGGCATAAGCCAAGTTTTTCACATACATTACTTCATTTAAGTTTCATTACAGACTGCAAGGGAGATATCATTATCCCTATATAAAAAGCATAAACGTTAATTTCAGAGTTATCTCTCCAAACAGGAACTAGCAATTGAAACAAAACCAGACAATGAAGCTATGAGCCTTCTTTTATGAATTTGTAGGTGGTTAGTGCATGCAATACTGAGTCAAAATGATTACATATTAACATAGAATGGGACCCAAATTCATTGGTGGTGTTGCCAACATCTACTAAATACTTGTTTACTAACATGAAGATTCCACCACATTAATTCTGAAGCTAAATAAAGATTAAAAGAGCCTATATCAAGTTATCTTTTAAAAATATTTTATTAAATTACATGTTTATTTTTGTTGTTATTTATACATATTTTTGACATCTACAGAAAGTGTAAGGATTATTTCTGAGTAAATAGCTATTAATAATACACATCCACAAAGCAACAATTGACTAAAGGAATGCAAAAGACATATAGTAATTTTTACGACCATTTTAAACCATAGCAACTTTCCTCCACTGGCATTAGAGTTGGAACCAGAAGCAGAATGTTCTTCCTGATACTGCTTCTGAACTCAAACAAATAAATTTAGCTTTTGCCAATTCTTTCTTTCTCATATGTATGATAAAGTAATTGGAGTCTATTATCATTAATATTACCACAAATTCTTAGACATTGTGGCCACAAAACAGGGAGGAAGAATGCCTAAGATGTTTGAATTTTTTCTTGAAAATTGGATTTCATGGTGAAAAAAGTTTGGAAACTTCAGATTTAAAGAACATTTTCCAATTTTTTTTTTTTAATTCTAAAGTGACCGTGACTCTCTCAGAGGTTGATGAAACATAAAATTTTACTCAAGATGATTGACCCATGAACCTTGTTTTGAAAAGCAGCTTTTGGATTTTTTTTTTTCATGAGACATGCTTTAGGAAATGATGTTTCTTTCACTAATTAATACGCCTATGGAAAAGGCAGATTCCATTTAAATTATATACTAAATCAGAACAAGATGCATTTAAATGTTCCTTATTTGATTACCCTTACATGCTATCTGGAATTATAATCTCTCCCTGATTAGAAACATATTTATAAGAGGAGTATACTATATAAAACTTATCACAACTAAAAGCCAACATCAGCTAATTAGCTATTTTTTTTTTCTTTTCCAAAAGATTGGTACAATTTAACAAGTTTTAAGAAAGCTTATGAATATATTGGATGGAGATAGTAATGGCAACACTTATTAAACCTGGGAGTTTGTTGTTATTGCTTTTTGATCAGTAAGACAATTTTAATTAACATTTTGGTAGACAAAGACATAATGAACGAAGAAAAAATATATGCCATTAACACTTATAAGGATTAGAAGCTTTCTATTTTATTTCCCAGTCATTGGTCATTTAACATTTTTAAAAACTGTTTAAATTTTGGATCAGTGTTCTTAAACTTTGTCAGCTAGTTTAATACAGCTTCCTTACCCTCAAGCATAGTAGATTAATAATAATTGGATCTGTGCAAAGGATACAGTGTTTTATATAAGCAGATGAAAACTGATTCTCTAGAAGATCGAAAGGATGTTCTCTTATGGAAGATATTTATATGGAAAAAATAAGATAGCCACAGTCCAAATTGATTCAGAGCTTAAATATAATTTTAATAAAAAGCAATGGTTAAATCTCATGTAAATGTTTCCCATTAAATCCTAATGAGTACACACCACGCAAGTACTAGAGACGAATAACCTACAAAGAGCATTTTATGAAATGAAACTTACATAAACAGTTTTTGAAATGAGAAGCATTGGTCATGCGTTGAATGATATTATTTCATTATGCCTTAATTAGCATTGTATAAATCATGTAAGGTTTATTAAACAATTTAATAATTTAATCTTGGAGGACAAATTTTTGAACTGAGCTGCAACATTACTTATTATGCAGCTTTAATTAAAACCTACTATTTCAGCAAATGATTTATCTGTTCAAATATTAATTTTAAGCTGTTTATAAATACAAATAGGAAGTTTATTTTTCCCCAAACTCTTAATAGCTCAAAGTAAGGAAAGTTATAAACAGTTTATTACCAAAGATCTTTTACTTCTACTTGCTCTTGGGCTGGTGATTGAATACTAATGTGAGATAATTTATACTATTTATTTCTGCAATCAAAAGTCACACATTTTTCAGCTTGAAAACCTCCAGGTGACTTTATTTTTTTTATGAAACAACCTTGTCTTAGATGGTCAAGGTGAAAAATATAATAAAGCTTATTTTAAAATTTGTGAAATTGCTAATGTAAACATATCATATTCACAGTGCAATTCCAGAAAGCTAAAGAAACAATATGATACAAGTCACGGAGTCTGAAAATTAGTGTCCACCATACCGACTGTGATTATGAAAAAGATCTGGTACAGAGGCCCCTAATAAAAATAAGGGCAAAGAAATGGGAAGTAGCTTTGGGGAGTAAGCAATACAAAGGAGAAAGAAATAAAACCATGTCAGTTCTTGAGTGGGAGAATATGAAAGTTTCAAGAGGTCAGAGTGATAAAAGCAGTGATGTGAATAAAATTTGGGATCTCCATTGGATCTATTAGATATTTAGTACATCCAAGAAGGGATTTGTGAAAGAAAACGAGGAAGAGCTGGACTTGTATTTTTAACCACGTAATTAAAATATAAAGCTTCTTGAGAGAGAGACAGGGCTTATGTGAGAGAAAGCAATCAAAGAATTTCCAAGAGAGATTTTACGTGTTAATACAATTTTCAGACCAATTATCATAATATTAAGGATGGAGATCTTCTTGGAGCCAGAATCTATAAATCTCACAGAAAGTTATCTTTGAGGGAAAACATGTTTTTATTTTGCTTTACATGTGGGCATTCACTTACTCAATATCTTCAAAGGTTTAATGCTTCCTGTAAGATACAGTAAAATTGCTTTAACATGTGTCTTTGAACTCCCACAAACTGACTTAATGTCATGTTTTTATAGAGCATGCACATTTTCCCCTATTTGAGTCCTGCACACCAACCTGAACTTACTAGATGCCCTTCAAGCAACATTCCTAATACATTTCCTTCCCAGACCATGGAGAACACACTCCTCTCTGCTTGTTTTATTTTTGTCCATCCTTCAGATCTTTAATTGCTGAGAAGTCTTCATGAATTATTCCAAGCTACAGTGGACAATTAATTCTCAAAAATTCCATAATGCTAGTCCAGGCTAGAGAAACATGAAATTTATAAGCTATCATATATTAATGGTTAAGTTTTATGTATTTTTCCAATATAAAATAATATAATAACACTGTGGTTTGTTTATTATAATATATTATCAGTTGTAAAATTTGCTAGTTATTAAAGTAGCTTTCAGATGAATAAACACCTTAGTAAAACAACCCCAAACATTTTTAACTAACAAGTAATTCTATGCATTTATCCATATCATTACAGACAACTTTTTCATACCCAAAGTTCTAAATATAAGCCCTTTTCACATTCAATCTTCCTGAGCTTTATATGAAACCCTGTTTTACCATTTCAAATAACACATGTCAGTGTGGCAAAGCACTGCTTTTCCTGATTTCTTAATCTTGTCTAACATTTTAGCATGTTTAAATAGAAAGTGAGATTTCAAGGCATATTAGAAAATATAATTCCCCCCCACAATTTCTATTTATTTTTGTTATTTTATCATATTTGTTAATTGATTTGGATCATACAGGACTAAATATCTCCATGGGAAGGCTACATAGAAGAAAACTACACATGGATTTTGGTTTCCATGTGGTACTCTTTCTATCTAAATGACTTGATATACTCAATATTTTAATAATTATGTGGAGACAAATGGGTATAAGCAGGGACTCTTTTGGAAAAATAGGAAAATAACATCATTCTGTGAGAATATGTGATAGTGCAGTCACTTTTGTATGACACTATGTGTGTGTACGTGTGTGATGTGTAGTCACTAAAGGAATGACTGCACTTTCACAAGTTCACACACACACACACACACTTTAAGATAAATATTTTAAAATTAAGATATTGAATGTTCTCAAGATTCATTTCCCCTCAATTCTAAATATGTAGTGACTTAATTATTTGAGTTTTGCTTTATAGTGACACTGAGAACACAGTGAACGTAAACAATAAAGAATGTCTTTGATAGACTTTTTAGTAGATTTGACACAGCCAAGGAAAAAAAACAGTATTTATGAAAATAGCCTTAGACAAACTGTCTAAACTGATGCTATGATTTTTTTGTTTTTTTTTTCTGACAGAGTCTCACTCTGTTGCCCAGGCTAGAGTGCCGTTGTGTCAGCCTAGCTCACAGCAACCTCAAACTCCTGGGCTCAAGTGATCCTCCTGCTTCAGCTTTCCGAGTAGCTGGGACTACAGGCATGCGCCACCATGCCTGGCTATTTTTTTTTCTATATATTTTTAGTTGTCCAATTAATTTCTTTCTATTATTAGTAGAGATGGGGTCTTGCTCTTGCTCAGGCTGGTTTCGAACTCCGGACCTTGAGTGATCCATCTGCCTCGGCCTCCTAGAGTGCTAGGATTATAGGCATGAGCTATGATATTTTAATGATAAATTTCCATTTCCCTGATTATTTTTATATATATTCATTGAAATTCTTCTTAATAAAAGTTGTACTTTCATTTATTTATATATTCATTTATATATTAGTATCTGTGTAGACTTGGATATTTATTTTATTCTCTGGATTACAATCCAATAGTATTACCCTTTATTTTCTTGTTCAGAGTGTCTTAAATATATATATTTTGCATTATGATACACATAGTGATAAAATATAGTCTGTACAATTGTACATATTTCCAAAGAGGATATATTAATAGAAAATAGAACAGCCATATCAAAAAATAGAACATAATCAGCATTCCAGAAGTTCCCTTGGAATTCCATCCTCTACAAGGCTAACTAGTATTCTGTCATCTAAGAGTATAAATGAGTTTCTTTTCTTTCTTTTTTATTCCTTTTTTGGGTCAACTTTGTTAAGTTGTATTATTTGAGACATCGATTTATTTTACCCAACATATCAAATTTATTGGTTTAAAATTTTTATTAATAGTATTCTCTCAGTAACATTTTGGAGGCCCCGTGGTCTATATTGAAATATCTTTTCCTATTTACAATATTGGCAATTTGTGTTTTGTCTCCTTTTTTATGCATGAACACTCTAGTTAATGGCTTGTCAATTTTATTAATTTTTTGAAAGGACTGACATTAATATTTTAGCTTTCTCTATTGCACATTTCTTTTCAACATAATTGATTTCTGGCTGTTATCTTTTCTGTACTTCTCCTTTTACTGTACTTACGTTCTTAATTTGTTTTTCATTTTCTTACTCCTAATTATGGAAGCTGGAATCATTGAATTTTAGACAGTCTTCTCTTTTATATGTTGATTTAAATCAATACACTTTCTTCTAAACACTGCTTTACCTACATCAATCATATTAATATATTGTATTTACTTAACTTTTAGTTAAAATACTTTCTTATTTCTAGTGTGATTACATCTTTGACCCTTGGGTTATTTAGAAGTATGTTGCTTAATTTCCAGATTGTCAGCACCTCTTTCTAGTTTTATTTATTTTTTATTTTTATTTTTTTAATTTCAGAATGTCACGGAGGTACAAACGTTCTGGTTACATAAATTGCCAGATTACAAGCATGTCTATCCCCCAGACAGCATGCACCATGCCTGTTAGGTGTAAATTTACCCATCCTCCCTCTCCCCTTCCACCTGCCCGACACTCAATGAATGTTACTTCCATATGGGCATGTTAAGTGTTGATCAATAACTGCCAATTTGACGGTGAGTACTTGTGGTGTTTATTGTTCCATCTTGTGATACTTAGTAAAATGAGCTCCAGCTCCATCCAGAATAATACAAGAATTGCTAGATCATCATTGTTTTTTGTGGTTGAGTAGAACTCCATGGTATACATATACCACATTGTATTAATCCACTCATGTATTAATGGGCGCTTGGGTTGTTTCCACATCTTTGCAATTGTGAATTGTGCTGCTATAAACATTCCAGTGCAGATGTCATTTTTATAGAATGTTTTTTGTTTTCCTTCAAGTTAATACCCAGTAATGGGCTTGCTGGATCAAATGGTAGTTCTACTTTGAGTTCATTGAGGCATCTCCATACTACTTTCCATAAAGGTTGTACTAGTTTGCAGTCCCACCAGCAGTGTATGAGTGTTAATATTTCTCCAAATCCATGCCAACATTTTTTGTTTTGGAACTTTTTGATAAAAGCCATTTTCACTGGAGTTAGGTGATATCTCATTGTGGTTTTGATTTGCATTTCCTTGATGATTAGAGATGTTGAGCATTTATTCATGTTTGTTGGCATTAGTCTATCTTCCTTTGAAAAACTTCTGTTCATGTCCTTTGCCCACTTTTTAATGAGGCTGTTTGATTGATTTTGCCTTGTTGATTTTCCTGAGTTCTATATATATTCTAGTTATCAGCTCTTTATTGATTGTTTAGCATGCAAATATTTTCTTTCATTCTGTAGGCTGTCTATTTGCTTTAATGATAGTTTTTGGCTGTGCAGAAGCTTTTCAATTTGATCAGGTCTCATTTATTTATTTTTGTTTTTGCTGTGATTGCTTTGGGGTCTTCTTTACAAATTCTTTGCTAAGGCTGATGTCTATAAGAGTTTTTCCAACATTTCCTTCTACAATTTTTATGGTTTCATGCCTTAGGTTTAAGTCTGTTATCCACCCTGACTTGATTTTTGTGGGTGGTGAAAGGTACAGATCCTCTTTCAATCTTCTACATGTGTCCAGTTTTATTTTTATAATTTATTTTAATATTAATGTTACAGTTAGAAATAAACTCAATGATTTCAATCAATTTAAAATTGTTTGGAGCTTGATATATGACCTAGAATTTTATAAATGTTTCATATGCTCTTGAAAAAATCATATATTCTGCAGCCGTTGAATATAATATTTGATATGTATCAATTCAGTCAAATTTGTTAATTATATTTCTCATATTAACTATAGATTCACTGATTTTTTTTAATGTTTTGGCTATTGAAAGAGAAGTATGTTAAAAGTCAAATAGTTGATTCTTAATATTCTTAATTTGCCACTTATATTAGTTCTGCTGATTATTGCTTTGTACATTCTGGAGTCATCTTATAATGACTATAATATAATGATTTGTAAATCATTATATTATATATAATATATATAATGATTTAGAAAGTTGCATCTTTCTCTCTCTTTGTCTGTCTAGTTTTCCTCTGCTCACAGATAGCATGTCCTTTGGACAAGATTCTTTACTATGGTTTGACAACAATCTTTTTCCTGAAATATCTGAGCCTTCCTATATATTTTATTGTTCCATTATTATTACTGTGATGAGAATCCTTAGCGTATTCCCAGGGTCCATGCATGCATACACTTTTCTGCAACATAGTGTCGCAGCAGCCCTTTTTCCCTTTTATGATCAGGAGCCAGTTCACACAACAATTTTTCTTTTTTAATTTCTTGATTTTTCACAGTCAGAAGAAGCCCCAGATGTCCAGGTTGCAGGTTGAAATGTCTAGGGGATAAGCCACGAGACCATTAACGTGAGTCGAGGAAAGGCAACAGTTCAGCAAAGAGTATGTATGAGTCACCAGCTCATACAATAACTTGTGCCTTAGGAAACTGGTTGGATCTTATCTCGTATTTACAACTTTCACTGGAGTTTGCTATCCAACAGCAAATGTGACTAGTTGGATCAGGTAATACCCAATTTCTGACAAACATTTTACTAGTCATGGTCATTTGATATTCCAAGTTTACATATTCAACCTCTGTTAATACTCAGTAGCAAGCCAAGGTCTATATCCATGAGACTTATTTAATGAAGTGTGCATGAATTTGCCCCCAAATCCTAGGTGTCTGCACTGCTTTTTTGCTATCAGTGCTTAACACATTGCCCATACATTATACATTATCTTGATCAGTTAAAAGAGAATCCCAATGAGTCATAAGTAAAGATCACAACACTCCTTGCCCTAGAGCAGAGATCTATAGAGAACCTTATCTTCAAAAAAGAAAAAAAATTATTTCAGCATATTACGGGGGTATAAATGTTTAGGTTATGTATATTGCCCTTGCCCTACCTGAGTCAGAGCTTCAAGCATGTCCATCCTCCGGACGGTGTGCACCACACCCATTAGGTGTGTATGTACCCATGCCCCCTCCCCGTCCCATGAGAATCTTATCTTTTGTTGACTGAAAGCCAGAAGGCAGCTTTATATGTTATTTGGTAATAAGTTCCAGCAGCACTCCTAAAATTATATCAATTCCATGGGCTCTTACTGTCCCATCTTATAAGTCTGATTAGATCATTAATATTTCCACACTCAATCATATCAAGTAATCAATCTTACATTCCTGTTTTATTGGTGGTTATTACCTGCAATTATTTGGGTTGCTTATTTTTATTGATTCATTTCAATTAAACAAAGCATAAAGGATTTATATTCTAGAGATTAAGTGATTTTCAGAATAATTTAGGAAGTTGAAAGTAAGTGTAAGCTTGATCTTTCAGAGTTGACTAAAAATATAAAAATAAACAAACAACAAAGGAAATACCGTATCATCGGATTACCTTGAGGGCTGCTGATACTTTTGCTGCCAGGTGTGTGATCCCAACACTGCTATCATAGTCAGTAATTCTACACAGAGGAAGATGCCATAATGAAGATACTTTCATTTCTTGCTATAGCAGCACAACTCACTATGATCAGCCCCAGCAAAATGAAACTCTCATGATCCTGTGTTTCAGAGGATAGTCAGATTCGAACATGTGTGTTCTTTGCTTCACTACTGCCTACTAGATATAGCTTGATTTCATCTGATTGAGGGAATTTAAGTCACATCTAGAATTGTAGCTGTTAATGATTCTGAAAATGTAGATTTTTAGCTTTCTAGTATCTGTGGTATAGTACAGCATGCCATATCCATGCATACAAAACCACAGTATCTGGTTTATATTTATTACCACAGTAATAATTGCCAACACAATTTTAAGGGGATTTCATAAATAAAAGAAATAAAAATTGCATTATAAAATACAAGATATGCAGGTCCATTAAAACACTCATTTAATTAAAAGTAAACTTCTATTCTAGAAAAATCAAAACAAAATATATAAAATATTTAATAATTGAATAGCTCTGGTATATACTGGAAATAGAATGTCAAAAATAACTGTACTAATTAATGTGGCTTGATCTTACGATTTATCCATGTCCTAAGAGTCTAATGCATTAGAATATGTCATGTGTGTATATAATATTGATGAACATTCATTGTTATGCAGGTTTGTAAAATGTTCTCTCCTTTTTTATTTTTGGATAATATTTAAGATAATGCTTTTTCTTTCTATATGTAATCAAGCGTTATAGTAATAAAGGCATGGGGAGGTGTTACACTATTTTTTATGAAATAAAGTGAGAGTGAAGGATAGAGCTTATTTGAGTTAAAAATGTGTATAAAGGAAATCTTTGGTTATTCTTATAGAAGTAGGACTTACTAGCATTCTGCTTTCTGTAGAAGTGTTAGAGAGGGACTTGCAACACTCTCCAATCATTAATGGTCTGTCATTAAGTAGCTAGTTTCATGTTTTCATGTGCAAAATTTCTGGATAACACTTTCCAATAAACATTCACATGTTTACCAGTGAATATAGGCATTGTATTAAGTGCAATTGCTTGTATATTGCAGAATGTATCTTGCTTTCTTGGGCTATTTCCTTACCTAGGTCTTGGATTCACTCTCATGCTGCATGCCTCCATGGAAACAAGCAAATTAGGCAGGATCTGCCTTTTGCAGGCCCAATAAGATGGCATTGTATTTGGGACAATTATGGGTGATGGGCACATGTATAGCTATAACTAGAACATTACAAAAGCAATCCCTATAACCAAAAACATTTATACCCTTTTAATACTTCGAAATACAAAAAAGAAGATGGATTCTTCCTGTAAAGATGACCTAGTCATTTTCAGTCAGCAGTGGTTAATCAGAGAGCCTGCTATATTTTCTACTTTAGCTTTAGCAGATCTCCCTGTGAGACTTATGCAATTGTCTGGCCCAATAATAAAACTGAGTATCTGATTGCCGTTGAACTGTTGCCTATTTGTGTGTAACAGCAAGAACACAGAGTAAGATCCTGAATGAGAGCATTTGAGTCCAAAAATTATTTAAAGTGATATGGTAGATTATACTTTGGCTTTAGGTTTCCTAATTTTTATTTACCAGGAACATCTTCTAGTATAGGTAATTTATCCATTAGTTAATATTTCCATTAGTATTTCTGAAGAGAAATACTCTCACAGAAGCACAAGGAAAATACAGATAGCTTTTCAGTCAGAAAATATAACTGGTTTTAAACTTTTTAAATTTTAGTTTTAAGTTTAGAGACTTCTCACTGTATATAATAAAGACACCAATTCTATATGAAAAATAGCAACATTTATAATAAATCAAAAAAGAACATTTTTCTAATTTAGAATTTAACTATAATTCACCTGCTTTCTCTATTCTTTTAAATGATTGACATTAATCTATAAATTATTCATTTGTTTTAGAGAATTGACGATTAAGGCCATTGACTTTCTCATAAACACTTGTGAAATTGCTGGTGCTCATAACTGTGTCTAAGCCTTAGCTCTTATTATGAGAAAAGAATATTACGCGTTTTCAAACCGTATCCAAATGGAAGTGCTAATTGCTTACACTTGGATAATTTGTTTTCTATAACGTGTCACATGGCTACTATAAGAGAGAAATGTTCTGATATGTTGCATACTATAGAAAGCATACTAATCTTAACATACAAAAAGGTGCTAATTTTGAGTTGTACTTTGTAGTATGGCTGCATGCAAACTTTTTAAAGATAATTTCCTCCGTATTATAAAGAAATATAACATTATCTTCATTGGTGTTTGTCCATGTATTTCAGAACTAGAATGTCTATAAGAAACTGAAAGCCATGCTAATATCTCATTTTAAAAAGCATATTCTGTTTCTAATACAGCTAACAGACCCACATTAGGCTATTTGTGACTTCTAGACATTACGAAAAAGGGATAATTGCAAAATATACAAACACCCCAACTTTTAGATGTCTCACATTTTTACACTGCTTACAATAGATAAAAATGCGAGTTCTACAAATATGGAAAAATAATTATTTCCTAGTTAAATTTTCTTGTGATTAAGAAAATAACAAGTTTTATAAATTTATGTTTATATTAGCCAAAATTGTATGTATTTTTTTTGCATAACATTTATGTCAAACTTTACACTATCTCAGTTAAAGCTCTATTCTATGTTATAAATCACAATACATAAGGATCTTATGTTTGGAGAACCAGTTTTAATAATAAGAAGAAAAAGTGATAAAAGGAAATAAGGGAGTGAAGAGAGAGAGAGTGGAGAATAGAGACAGAGTGACATAAAATAAATATGAATTCCCTGTGTTCCCATTGACTCTCCAGTCTATCCTTCTATGTCTATCTAGAAAGAAAGGCTTGTAATTTTCTCTAGAATGCTTAAGTTCATTTGAAATAGGTTTTTATTATTTACAATTAAAGAAACATTAGTTATTATAACAGAATATATTTATAATAAACATTTAATAATTATTTATGTCTGTATTTTTAAAAAGTAATAT
>CAUYRT010054731.1:0-10198 GCA_963574885.1 Lepilemur ruficaudatus
AAAAAAAAAAAAGATTTTGAAAGAAACCAGAGAGAAAAAACAACTTACCTCTAAAGGAGCAAGGGTAAGAGTTACAACTTACTTCTCAAAAACCACGTAAGCAAGAAGACAGTGCACTGAGATACTTAAAGTGTTGAGAGAAAAAAAGTCACCGATTCAGAATTCTGTACCCTGAAAAATTATTCTTCAAAAGTGAAGTCGAAATAATGACTTTCTCAGACAAAAATCGAGGGAATTTGTTGCCAGTAGACCTACCTTGAAAGAATTTTCTCGAAAGTCCTTCAGAGGCGAGGAAAATGCTCTATCTAAGTCAGAAACGGGATCCGGGTATGGTCTCCGGCCGCCGAGGCGCTGGCACTGCGGCCACGGCGGAGGGGACGGCCGTGCTGAGGCCGAGCAGGCCGGACACCGAGGCACAGGTAGCGTCTCCTCGTCTTTTCTGCCCGACAACTCTCAGTGCGGCCCGGGAAGCTGAGCGGCGGCGGGGCCGGGGCGGGGGCGCTGCTCCGCGGCCTGCTCTTCCGGAGCCGCGGCCCTCAGTTTGGCTGAGGCGGCGGCGGCGAGGCCTGCGGGGCTCTGACCGGAGGGCGGGCGTGAGGGGCGGCTGCGGGCGATGTCCGCCGAGGCCCCGGGGCTGGGAGCATGTCCGCAGGGACTACTTGTTATCGCCCTGTCCCTGAGCCCCGGCTGACTAACTTTAGAGGGGTGCTGCCAGCCAGGCCGAGGCCCCTGGGTTTTCCTGAGGGTCCGGGCCACCGGGGCGGCATGGGGTGTAAACACAGCCTGCCTTGTCCCGGCTTCCAGTTCCTCCCTGGCCTGTGAAGTACCGCCCAGCTCCTGCCCACCAGCTTGTCTAGCGGATCTGGGTGGGAATAATTTACTTCATCCTCATCCTCCTGTTTGCTTTTGACCACCTCTGCTTGCTGCGTCCTTGCGAATTTCCTTGTTAATATGTGTGAAACACAGTCAGGGAATGGACTGATTATAATTTCGTCAACTTGTCGTAGGGCAGTATTTGGGTTAAATTAGCGGTGGTTTAGGTATGAGTTCTTAGGATTTGGATAAGATGGGATGCCTCACAGTTAAGAAAATCAACTTGGCATTCAGATTTGAACTGGGTAATCTGCCAGCCGAAGTGGCTTGCTATGAAGTAGATGCTCTAAAATCAGAAGAGATGTGTTTAAAATGTAATTTTAAAGGAAAGTGATACAAGTGAAAAAAGAAACAAAACAACCATGGAGCTAGCTATGATCGCATGTCTGAGAATAAATTTTACTTTCTTGTACAGAATTATGGAAAGGAGACCTTTCAAAGGGAGCTTGTAGGTGTAGACACTTTCCCAGATCCATGTTACAAATAAAGAAACAAGCTCAGAGAATGGATTGGATTTGCAACAACAAAAAAAAGAAAAAATGAAACAGGTCTACATTAAAACAAAATAAAAAAGATTGAGCATCAGAGAATGAATAAGTAAAGGTAAGATAAGGCTTTGTTTCTTATTCTGAAGTGGTCTAATAGATAACTGTTAAATAATAATCGGAGCAATGTGTTAGGTGATTGTAACTTTTTGATAAATGAATAACAATGTCATAAGTGACAGGAGGGAGGAAGTGGGAATAATCTGGTATAAGTTATCTGAATTACCCATGAAGCAGTGTAGATATTTGAAAGTAAAGTTAGATTAATTGTAAAAGTATATCACAAATTCTAGGGCAAACACTAAAAAAAAAATTAAGAAATATATTTGATAACCTAAGAGAGAAAACAAAATGGAATCATATAAAATGCTCAATTAAAATCAGAAAAGGCAGAATCAGAAGAATTTTTAGAAAAGAAAAGAAACCAAGAACAAGTTTAACAAGTAGTAAAGTGTTGCAAATATGCTATTCACCCAACTATATCAATAATCATTTCAAGTATAAGTGGTCTAAGTACACTAATTTAAAGGGAGAATCTGACAGAGCAATTAGAAAGTAAGACCCAACTATGTATCATCTACAAGAAACATACTCTAAATATAAGGATACAGATAGAGTAAAAGTAAAAGGATGAAGAAAGATATACACACTAACAAATCAAAAGAAAGGGGAAGTGGCTATATTAATGTCAGACAAAGCAGACTTCAAAACAAGAAATATTATCAGGGATAAAGAGGGGTATTACATAATGATAAAGGGGTCAATTTTCCAAGAAGATAACAATTTTTAATGTGTTTGCACCTTAATGTGCATGAGCATCAAAATAGATGAGGCCAAAACTAATATAATTGTAAAGAGAAATAGAAAAACCACCACTATATAGTCATGTGTTGCTTAAAGATAGGTATACAGTCTGAGAAATGCATCAGGCGATTTTGTCATTGTGCAAACATCATAGGGTGTACTTACACAACCTAGATGGTATTGCTGATTGTTCTAGGCTACAAATTTTTACAGCGTTTTACTTACTGAAACTTAGGCAATTGTTTCACAACAATAAGTATTTGTGTATCTAAAAAACCTAAAAGAGGTGCAGCAAAAATACAGTATGAAAGATAAAAATTGTACACCTGTGTAGGGCACTTAACCATGAATGGAGCTTGAGGACTGGAAGTTGCTCTGAGGGAGTCAGTGAGTGAAGAGTGAGTGAATCGAACGCCATATTACTGTATACTACTGTAAACTTTATAAACACCTTATACTTAGGCTATACTAAATTTATTTTTAAAATGTTTTTCTTTCTTCAATAATAAATTAACCTTAGCTTACTGTAACTTTTTTACTTTATAATCTTTTTAATTGTTCAACTTTTTTGTAATAACACAGCTTGAAACACAACCACATTGTACAGCTGTACAAAAATATTCTCTTGCTTTATATCTTTATTCTATACACGCTTTCCTATTTAATTTTTTTAACTTTTAAACTTTTTATTAAAAACTAAGACATAAACACACACATTAGCTTAGGCCTACACAGGGTCAGAATCATCAATTTCACTATCTTCCACCGCCGCAGCTTGTCACATTGGAAAGTCTTTAGAGGCAAAAAAAAAAAAAAAAAAGGCGCATGAAGCTATCATGTTCTCTGATAACAATGCCTTCTTCAAAATACTTTCTGAAGAACCTGCCTAAGTCTGTTTTACAGCTAATTTTTTTTTGTAAGCAGAACTACATCCTAAAATGGCAATAAAAATTATAGTATAGTAAAAACATAAGCCAGTAGTGATAGTCCTTTATTATCATCATTAAGTATTATGTACTATTTGTAATTGTATGTCCTATACTTTTATATGACTGGCAGTGCAGTAGGTTTGTTTACACCAGCATCACCACAAATACATGAATAATGAATTAAACTATGACTTTATGGTGGTTATGACATCACTAGGTGATAGGAATTTTTCAGCTCCATTGAAATCTTACAGGACCACCATTATATATGTGGTCCATGATTGCCTGAAACATCATTATGTGACACATGACTTTAGTCGGAGCCATCAACACATTTCTATCAGTAATTGAGAGATCCAGCAAGCAGAATATCAGTAAAGATACAGATGAACTGAACAACACCATCAATCAACTGAAGCTAATTGACATTTATAGAATACTTCATCCAACAACAGCACAATACACATTATTCTCAAACTTACATAGAACATTCACCAAAATAGACTGTATTCTGAACCATAAGACACAGCTTAACAAATCTAAAAGAATAGAATTGTACCAAGTTGATCACAATGGAATTGAACTAGAAATTGATAACAGAAAAATAGCCAGAAAATCCTACATTATTTGGAGATTAAACAACACACTTCTAAATTACACATGAGTCAAAAAATAGTCTCAAGAGGAATTTTAAAAACATTTTTAACCAAATGAAAATGAAAATACAACTTCCAAAGCATGTAGGATGCAGTGAAAACAGTGCCTAGAGGAAAATGGGTAGCATGCAATGCACAGAATAGAAAAAGAAGAAAGATAAAAGATTAAGAAACTAAGCTTTCACCTTAAGAAACTAGAAGAGAAATGTAAAAATCTACAAAAAGCAGAAGAAAAATTAATAATAAAAATTGGAGCAGAAATCAATGACACTTAAAACAAGAAAACAATGGAGAAAAATCAATGAAACCAAAAGCTGGTCTCTGAAAAGATCAATAAATTTGAAAGACCTCTAGCTAGTCTAACCAAGAAAAAAGGAGAGTAGACACAAATTATTAAAATAATATCAGAAATTAAACAAGGATTATCACTGCCAACCCATGGATATTAAAAGAATAATAAAGGAATGTTATAAACAACTCTATACCCCCAAATTTGATAACTTAGATAAAATAAACAGATTCCTTATAAAATATAATCTACCAAAACTGACATATGGACAAATAGATAACCTAAATAGATCTATATTTATTAAAGAAATTGAATCACTAATAAATAATCTTCCAAAACAGAAAGCACCATATCAAGATGGTTTCATTGATGAATACTTTCAAACATAAGGAAACAAGTATACCAACTTCTACAGTCTCTTCCAGAAAGTAGTAGCAGAGGTAATTCATTTTATGAGGGTAGCATTACCCTAATAGCCAAACCAGGCAAAGACATTATAAGAAAGGCAAACTACAGACCCAAATCTCTCATGAACATCAATGTAACACTCCTCCAAAATATTAGTGGATTGAATCCAACAATTTTATAAAAAGAATTATGTGCTAATACCAAGTGGGGTTTATTCCAGGTGTGTAAAACTGGTTCAACAATTAAAAATCGATTTCTGTCATTCATTACATCAACAGGCTACAGAAGAAAAATTGTATGACTCTATTAGATGTGGAAAAAACATTTGACAAAATCTAACACTCGTTATTGATAAAAAACTCTCAGCAAATTAGGAATAGAGGGGAACTTCCTCATCTTGATAAAAAACACCTACAAAAATCTACAGATAACATTGTACTTAATCATCAGATACTAGATGCTTTCCTCCTAAGATCAGGAGCAAGACAAGGATGTCCCCTCCCATCACTTCTGTTCAACATCATCCTGAAAGTCCTAGCTAATGCAATAAAAGAAGAAATGGACATAAGATTTATAAACATTTGAAATGAATAAATACAATATCCTTTGTTTGCAGATATGATCATCTATATAAAAAATCTCAAAGAATGAACAAAAAAATTCCTGGAACTAACAAATGATTATAGCAAGGTTTCGGGATATAAGATGAATATGCTAAAATCAATTACTTTCCTATATATCAACAATGAACAACTGGAATTTGAAATTCAAAACACTGTACCATTTACATAAGCACCCCAAAATGAGGTACTTAGGTATAAATCTAGCAAAATATTAATATATAAAAGACCTATATGAGGAAAACTATAAAACTCTGATGAATGAAATCCAAAATCTAAATAAATGGAGAGATATTCCATGTTTGTAGATAGGAATATTTAATATTGTAAAATGAAATTTCTTCTCAACTTGGTCTTTGTTGTATCTATTACAATGTGATTCTAATGTTTATATGGAAAAGCAAAAGACTCAGAATAGCCAACAAAATCTGAAGAAGAAGAAACAAATCAGAGGACTGACACTACGTAACTTCAACACTTACTATAAAACTACAATAATCAAGTGTGTGGTATTGGTGAACTAATAGGCAAATAGATCAATGGAACAGAATAGAGAGCCCAGAAAGAGACCAGAATACATATAAACTGATCTTTGACAAAGCACCAAAGGCAATTCAATAGAGTTGGGACAGTCTTTGCCACAAATGGTCCTGGAACAACTGGATATTCACGTGCCAAAAAATGAATCCAAACATAGACCGTACACCTGTCACAAAAATTGGCTCAAAATGGATCATAGAATGTAATGATCCCTCAGTTTTTCATTTTCTCTGTATATACTATGCAGAGTCATCTGAAAAAGGCAGCTGACCACCCAGTCTTTATAACCATGATTGTTGTCATAGAAACTAGCTAATAACCAGTTGATTTTCCAACACCTTATTTTCCACATGGACTTCATTTCACACCACAGCTGGTAATAATTTGAATAACGATGCCATCACATGACTGGGATTACTATTCCCTCTAGTGTGCAGAGTGGCCATGTGCTGCTTAGCTATATAAGAAAACCAATCTCAGATTCCCAGTTTGAAGCTTTGTTCCCTGGTGCCACATATGCTACCAAATACTGTGTCAAGGTGTTATCAGCAAAAAGAAGGCATTTTAAAATGGTAATGCGGAGAGTTAAATAAAAGCATAATTGACAACATGTAAGCAGGTTTAAGAGAAATCAAATGATTGGCAAAAAATCTTTTTAATAATAAAAGGGTGAGCTTTTATCACCACAGCCTGATGATATAAAGGGAAATAGAGGTTAGTAGAACCCATAAAAATCAGCTATAGTTCTAGAAGAGGATCATCTGACAGGAGTTCTAATCCTTAAGAAAATGGTAGGAATGAAATGGGAGAATAAATTCCCTAATATCACCACACTGCTGCCCTCGAGTCTTTTGGTGGTATCTCGCATTAGGATATAGAAACCAGGGAACAAGGGTTCTCATTGATTTAGTCCAAATCAGTCATTTAGAGCACAGAACATGGTGGTAAATGGTGGAGAAATGAATCCAGAAGAGCAATTTAAAAGTATCCAGTATGGTGTTAAATGCTCCTGCAGATGTCTAACATGGTGCCCTGAACCCACCTGACCCAATGTGGACCTAACCTCAGGGTAAGAGATGATAGGAAACAGCAGAAATTCCATAGATGTTTGGTAAGGATATAAAAGCAAGATACATGAGCCTTACTTTTGAGTTGAAACCCAGGAAGATGCCAACCCTCAGAGAGAAATATCTAAAACCAGCAATAGTATCATTATAGTAGATTAGAAACTGACAAAAAGTAATTCCATGCAGAGTTTATCTAAAAAAGCCCCCACCATGCTGACGTCTCAGTCACAGAAAAGTGAGAAATGCAAATGAAACTTTCCCATGCTCATTGCTCACCTTGAGAGAGTTATGGGACATCTGGGATGGCTGGAGAAATTGAAAAATCCCCTAAACAATCAGAGAATCCACAAACCAACTCATAAAAAGTACTATGTGGCCTTAAATATTGCCTCAGATGCCCCTGAGGACTAGATGCTAACAACCAAAGACCTTAGGGGTGAACATCTTCTCAGTTTGGTGGCATAAGATAAAGGTTGTCCCATATCCATCAATGACAAGATGCTCCATGAAGTGCCATAAGAAGAGGAGTGTACTCTGAGTTGAGTACAATTGAAATGAAAAATGTTAATATGTCTGAGCTTAATTAAAATTGACTAGATTCAATCATCAGCCATTGATCAGGTATTCAAAATAGATATTGTTTCATCAACAAAAAAAAGTTGTAATTGTTACCCATATATATGGCTTCAAAATGACTACCCGGAAAGCTACATATATATAGCATATCCACATAATGTGCTTCACTAAAAATAATTTGAGCACAAGTTTAGAACAGCGTGAACAGAAATAATTTTCAATATCCATAGTTTGTTCTATTACCATCAGGTATTTCAATTTATAATTCTAACAAAATATTTTACTCAAATGGCCTACTGTATTAATCAGCACTATTTGGCTTAAACCGTGCAAGCTGTCTCTTCAACACACATATTTCTGTAACTCAATGTCATCAAAAGTTATGTTTCTAAAGCAGCAAATACATTTGCAGTTATTTTCTTTTACTTGAATCTAAGGGTGATTCAATTTGATTGTACTTAACATTTATAAATTTTACAAAAGAGTGGTACAGTTATTATCCCTAATGAAACCCCTGGGGTATGTCAGCCCAGGCAGTGACTACTACCACATGTCTTATTTGGCCTTCAAATTTTCCCTCTGCCACAACATGCTATTACTAAGTTAATTATAATCTAGAATTCCCATTAAGTTTATGTGTATGCCTTGTGTATGTGTAAGCCTTGCAGTCTTCAAAATTTAATCATAACATCTAAAACAAAAATTTCCATTCTAATAAAATTTCCATTAGATTGTAATAAATTAGAAATATAAAACTAATGTTTTCTTGCTTTTCAAAATATAACAGTAAAAATTTATAAATGATGAAAAGTCATTTGTGCTTCAAATGAACATAGCATATGCCAGGTTTCAGCCCCAATACAATTTTTATGACCAAGTCAACAGATCCTTAAAAACTTTTGTGGTAGAATTGTCACTTCTTTAATACACAGTTTCAAGGCTTTTGTCACATTAATTATTTCTGTTAATATTTAGGAAGCTCAAAAACTAGTCTTGATTCTTAATATGGCATGATATCTGTTAAAATATTATTTTATATCTTCTATCTTATTAACTTTTTCTGCTTCAGGCTCCATATTTCATTATAAGATTTATGCACCTAGATAGAAGTACACACTAATAAAAGTAATTTTTCTAAGACTGTATGGCCTAATGATTTTGTTCAGGAAACAGTTACATTGAAAAGATTAATATTCTCTCTAAATTATTATTAAAAATAAGGGATCTCTCCATTTACTTACATAGTAAGTAGTTTGTATTTAGCTGTTGCTCTTTGTGACATTCTTAAATTCTTTGCTACTAATCTCTGTTGATATGCAACCTAATCTAAGAGAAAGAATAAGAGATTGTGGAAAATGGCGGAATAGGGGTGGCCTCCTGGCTCTATGCTCTCAGAGTCGCAGGTGAAATAGGCAGACCACTGCACGTGAGTGAACTCCACTTCCACAGGACCAGCTCTGCAGACCTACAGAGAAACAGCGTGGGACACAGGACCTCAGTGGAAAACAGGTGAATCGGAAAATTTCTCACAAAGTACAAAGAGTCTGACGGGTGCCTTAGAGAGGGAGCCCGGTTCCTGCTCCAGCCGGCCGGTGCCTGTGCCAGGGCGTTTTGACTCCCCAGGGGGACCATCCCTCCCCCACTGTGCCCCACACCCTCGCAAGCAGGGAAGTGGCTTAAATCTGCGGGTAACAGTGGTATAGGCAGACGGGCTGTGCGGAGAAAAAACTGGAGCGAGAAAAATTTTGAACTCTCCGGTGTGCTCCTCTATTTGGGGAGGTCCCTAGCTGAGAAGGCGCTCCCCACTGCCACAGGAGTGAGTGTGGAGAGTGCCTTCACCCTGTCCTGGGAACTCGCAGAGGTTTTGGCAGACTCTGGATAGACGTAGCATCCCTGCTACTCTGCAGCTGAACAGTGGGGTTTCAGTGAGTTGGGATGCTGCAGGCAAGCCTTAGGGCTATGCTTCACCTTGGGAGGCTGTGCTACGCGGGGACTCAGAGTGCAGACACTGGATGGGGGATGGGAAGTTTCCCCTAGCCTGGAAATACTGTAGGCTGCTCTGATAGTGACCACAGACCCCCTATTGGTCCCACACAGGTTGAGCAGGTCGGCATTTGAAAGAGGTTTGGGGGAAGAGGCGGAAAAAAAAAAGTCAGAGTCTTCCCGCGGCTCCCATTTAGCTCCTGTTCGGCATTTGAAGGGAAGGTTAGGGAAACGTGGTGACAGCCAGCCACAGCTGACGTGCCAGGCAAGTCTTGGGTCCTTGCCCTCCCTACCCAGCTGTTTTCCTTCTGAGCCAGGAGAGTAGAACCAGCTTGTCAGGGAGGAGTTGCAAGGGCGATTGCCTCTTCACTTGGGTCCTAGGGAGTCAGCACCACCCACCCCCTCCTGTGACTGGGGCCTGGTGCTTCTTACAGAAGGAACTGACCCCACCCCTGGGCGGAGCTGAAAAGGAGGCCATTCATCCTGTAACCTGGTCGCCAGATTGTCACCTTCCCTTCTAGCCCTCTTCCCTGCTAGAGGCTGAAAGAAGATAGAAGCAGCCTTTCAGATTGTGGTTCATAATCCAGTCCCAACAACTCCGATCCTTAACAAAGAACCCAGATGAGAAAGAACCAGTGAAAGATCACAGGGAACATGAAGAATCAGACAGAAAAATCATCTCCAAAAATAAACTCTCTGTCTTCAACAACTGATAGCAACCTACTTGATATGATTAATCTGACAGAGAAAGAGTTCCGAACATGAATGGTTAGAAAACTCAGTGGCATAGAAGAGAAAATTGATTCCCAACATAGAGAAACCACAAGAACGATTCAGGAAATGAATGAAAAATTCTCCAAAGAAATTGAATTGATAAAGAAGAATCAAACAGAAATCCTGGAAATGAA
>CAUYRT010054734.1:0-27670 GCA_963574885.1 Lepilemur ruficaudatus
CAGAGAGGCTCAGAGCCCAGTGAAAGGGTAAGGGAGGATGCCCCTCCCCCTCCAACGTGTCTTTGGTGAATAGCGGGCCACTAAACTTATGGAAGGCTTTTCCACCCTCCACCAGCCCAGGCATGGCAGCAAATAAGGAATGGTGGGGTGAACTAGCGAGCCCCAGGAGTTTGGGCAATACATGAGGGGCTACCTCTGGGAGAGCGCCATGAGAAGCCAGAGTGCCAGCTTTCTTCCAACCAGATACTTCCTCCCCTCCACCTCCCCAAACTACTGCAACTGAGAAAACAGTTTGAGCTCAGGCTGACCTGGAGCTGAGGCCCTCCTCCCGCCCATTACAACTGGGAGTGTAGTTTGTAGTTTTGAAACCAAATTCGCAAATGGCACCTTCTCTCTGCAGGGTCACACACCAGCAGCTCAGATAAGCAAGCTGGTCCTGGTGACCCCTGGACACAAGAGGGATGGAGAGGGACACGGTGAAGAAATCTGGGAGCTGGACTTTGGTGGCAAGGAAGCCCGTGTGACATATCCTATGGGAGAGTGTGGTGGGATGCTGAGGAATAAGGATCTCAGAGTGCACTCATCCCTCCTGCTGGAGAACTGGAGAACTGCGGGATAAGGATACAAGGATAAGGATGTGGCATTTGGAGAGGAATAGCCTAGACCCTGGCTCCATAGCAACCAAATGACTCGAACTCAGGCTTGCCAGCTGAACTGATAGCGCATCCCCTCATCCCACTCATTACAACAGAGAGAGCAGTTTGCACAGAGAAGTTCACAAGCAGGCACCTCTCTCTGGCAGGTGCACAGACCTTCCTTTGATGACTTGTACTGGAACAGGGGTGCACCATCTGGGACCTCCCTGCCCACGGCCATTTCTCTGAGACACATGCTAGTGGATCAGACAGCAGATCAGGGGAAGGATTGAGAGCTAGACATGGGTGTTGAGGGAGCACATGTGGACTGATCTCACTGGAAGGTGCTGTGGGGGTTCAAGGAGCAGTGATTTGGGAAAGGGCCCACCCCTCCCTGCAGAAAAACTGCACTATTGGACAGTGGATCCCAGTCCGGGCCTTTAGCACTCAACCATTTGGGCCTCTTCCCCATGAATGATCCTCCAGGTTTGGAGAGCTTGTCCTGATGCTTCTACCACTGGCTCCCCCTGATAGCTGGAAAAGCAAACTCTGAGCCCCTCCAAAGCTTTGCAAAGACTTTAAGGCTCCCACAACCTGAACAGAACAAAAATGGGCAACAAAATAGAAGTAGCAATAAAAAACTTACAACCACACAAACACAAAAAAAGCCCTGGATCAGATGGTTTCATAAATGAATTTTATCAGACTTACAAAGAAGAATTGGTACCCATACTGCAGAAATTATTTCATAAAATGAAGAAGGAAGACTCCTCCCAACTCATTCTACAAAGCCAGTATAACTTTGATACCAAAGCCAGGAAAGGACATAACAAAAGAAGAAAACTATAGACCAATATCCCTTGTGAATACAGATGCAGAAATTCTCAACAAAATTCTAGCAAACCAAATTCAGCAGCACATAAAAAAAATAATCCACCACAACCAAGAGGGCTTCATCTCAGGGATGCAAGATTAGTTCAACATACATAAATCCATAAATGTGATTCACCAAATAAACAGAAGCAAAGACAAAGATCACATGATTATCTCAATAGATGCAGAAAAATCATTTAACAAAATTCAGCACCCTTTTATGATAAGAATTCTTAACATAATAGGCATAGATGAAATACATCTCAAAATTATACAAACTATATATGACAAACACATAGCTAACATCATACTAAATGTGGAAAAGTTGAAACCATTACCACTTAAAACTGGAACAAGACAAAGATGACTACTGTTACTACTTCTATTGAATGTAGTGCTAGAAGTCCTAGCCAGAGCACTCAGACAGCAGAAGGAAATTAAGGGTATCCATATGGGGAAAGAGGAGGTCAAACTATCACTTCTTGTTGATATAATCATATATCTAGCAAACCCCAAAGATTTCACCAAGAGACTCCTGGAATTGATAAATAAATTCAGCAAAGTCTCAGTGTATACAGTGTAAATCAGTGTATACAAATCAGTAGCATTTATGTATGCCAACAAAATTCAAGCTGAGAACAAAATCAAAGACTCAATATTATACACAATAGCTAAAAAAAAAATACATTATATTATTGAATATTTTCAACTAAGGAGGTGAACGATCTCTACAAAGAGAACTACGAATCACTGAGGAAGGAAATCACAAAGGATGTAAACAAATACAAAAACATATCATGTTCATGGATCAGCAGAATCAACATTGTTAAAATGTCCATACTACCTAAAGTGACTTACAGATTCAATGAAATCCTCATCAAAATATCAATTTTATTTTTTGAAGATATAGAAAAATAACTCCACACTTCTTTTGGAATCAGAAAAGAGCCCAAATAGCCAAAGCAACCTTCAGCGAAAGGAACAAATCTGGAGGCATCTCTTTACCAGACTTTAAGCAATACTATAAGGCTGTAGTAACCAAAATAGCATAGTACGTGCGTAAAAATAGAGACACAGATCAATGGAACAGAACAGAGAACCCAGATATAAAACCATCCACTTATTGCCATCTGATTGTTGACCAAGCAGACAAAAACATACACTGGGGAAAAGAATCCCTATTTCATAAATGGTTCTGGTAAAATTGAATATCCACATGCAGAATATTGAAATAGGATCCATATCTCTCACCACTAACAAAAATTAATTCAAGATGGATAAAAGACTTAAACCTAGAATGTGAAACCATAAAATTTCTAGAAGAAAATGTTGGAAAAACTATTCTAGCTGTCAGTCTAGTCAAAGAATTTATGTAGAAGAACCGAAAGGCAATCATGGCAAGAACAAAAATGAATAAACTGGATTTGATTAAATTAAAAACCTTCTTCACAGCCAAGGAAACAATTAACAGAACAAATATAGAACCAACAGAATGGGAGACAATATTTGTAAGCTGTACAGTAGATAAAGGGCTAATAACAAAAATCTACAAAGAACTCAAGCAAATCAGAAAAAAGAAACCAAACAACCCCATTAAAAAGTGAACAAATTACATGAATAGAGATTTTCAAAAGCAGATAGACTAATGGCTAATAAACTTACAAAAAAATGCTCAACATCACTAATCATCATGGCAATGTAAATCAAAACCACAATGAAATATTATCTAATCTCAGTGAGAATAGCTTTTATCAAAAATCCCAAAACAATAGATGCTGGCGTGGATATAGAGAGAAAGGAACACTTATACATTTTGGTGGGATGGCAAACTAATTCAAGCTCTGTGGAAAATAGTATGGAAATTCCTCAAAGAACTATAAGTAGATCTACCATTTGATCCAACAATCCCACTACTGGGTATTTACCCAAAGGAAAAAAAGACATTTTATAAAAACAACACCTGCACTGGAATGTATACAGCACTGGAATGTTTACAATTCACAATTGCAAAGATGTGGAATCAACCCAACTGTCCATCAATTCATGATTGGATTAACAATGTGGTATATGTATACTATGGAATACTACTCAGCCATGAATAAGGATGAACTGAGGCTTTTTGCAACAATATGGATGGAACTGGAGACCATTCTCCTAAGTGAAGTATTGCAAGAATGGAGAAACAAACACCACATGCACACACTATTAAATTGGAACTAATCAATCAGCACCTTTGTGCACAAATGGAAGTAAAACTCAGCAGAAATCAAGTAGGTGGGATGGGAGTGGAGGGGATGGGTGAAATCATACCTAATGGGTAAAATGTGCACTATCTGTGTGATGGGTACTTTTATAACTTGGACTCAAACAGTACAAAAGCAATTCATGTAACCAAAATATTTGCACCCCTGTAATATTCTCTAATAAAAAATTAATCAGAAAAAAAGATGCTTTATGTTATTGGTAGATAGCTAAATTTGAGCTGCATATGAAAGAGAAGAGAAGATTTTTCATGCTTGGCCACAAGAGACATTTGGAACATTTTCCTCTGGAATCTGATTCAATTATTAAATATCAACCCTCTTTTAAGCATCTCAGAAGTGTGAAACACTTTATCACAGGCTCAAGGAATATTTCCATATTTAAATATTAATGTGTTCATCCACAAATTGTAAAACAAACAAATTGAGCTAAGAGCATTTTTTAAGGCTGGATAATATATTGAGCATTAAAAATGGTATATATGCATGTTTAGTTGGGAGAAGAAAGGAAGGAGATAGAGAATAAGTTGAAATAATTAATGAAATTAGCATAAATTAGAATAGTAAAGAAGACATAAATTGAGCATTATGTTTACATGGGGAAAACTCAATTCTTGTAAATTTTGTAATATTCTATCAGAATAATTTGCAAATTAGCCTGGAAACAGAAACCTTTCTAACAGAGTTGACTTCTTAGCAATCAAGTATTTAAAAAGCTTATGAGTTTTTCTTTTAATTTATAAGTACCACAGTATGGACTTTCTCTATGGCAAGTAATAAAACCTCTAGTGAATTGCTTTTACCACTCTGAAAGATCTCAATTCAAGTCTCTTTGCTACACTTTTCTGAATTAGGTTTTATATTGTGTTGAAATAGGGAAGGAGGATTTTCAGTAAAAGTTTTCCAAAAAGAACAAAAGATAGCATAATTTTTTTAGTTCCACAAACTATGTAAGCAAGAAAATCAGTCTGAGGAAAGCCTGAAAACTAGAAATTATGACTTTTGGAGGAGTCTAAAATACACACTATTGAAGAAATAGCAAGATGAACTATCCAAATAGTGGCCAATAACATTTTGTCTACAGTGATACATAAGTTGTAATTTTTGCTGAAGCTGCCTTTATTCTTTCTTTTTTTCTCTTAGTAAAGAGGGCTTGGATATTTTCCTAGGATCTACAGAGAAAGCATTTCTTTGAGATTTTAAACCAGCTGAGAAAAACTGTACCTGTCATAGACTGATTCAGAAGCTACTCATGAGATTGTCCTCGATTGACTGAATTAGCTAAGTAATGGTTCTTTTCCTAACTCTTAACCCCTACAAAATAAATTTAATCAGAAAAATACTTTTAAGACTATAGCACTCGAGTCTTACTAAAATAAAAATTGCTTTTATTTTTGCAAGCCAAATGGCCAGTAATTGTGTTCTATTCAGATTTTGAAAGATGTACCAAATTTTAATTCTGGAGAGTTGTCTAATGTGCTTATTAGTATAATTTATAGCTAACATGTTAATTATTTATTTTATACCCCAAACCATTCTAAGCATTTTAAAAGAAATATCTTAACATTTATAGTAATCTCCATGAAATCAATTTCTCCATGTAGCAGATTAAGAAATAGCCTTCCAGGTCCATGTTACCATATAACTAAACTTCTATTATGTTTGTTCATTCAAAGATATTTACTGAGCTCTTACTATGTGCCAGAAACTGTTCTAGGCATAGGAAATACAGGAAATAAATCAACCAAAAATCTCTGTCCTAAGGAACGTAGAGTCTACTGTCCTGATTTGTTAACAATATCATTTAAATTTGTTGTCTAAAGCTTAACTTTAGGCTTCCTATTCAAAATAGCCCATGATTCCAACCTTTTTTCTTTTGCCCATCCCCCCACCATTCATCTCTGCTTATATTATTCTGAGAGTAGAATGTTAATAGTGTTTTTAAAGTTTTACCTTGGGCAGCAAAATAATATCTAAAATATATTTGAAAGATGAAGGTACACTACTTTTAAGGTTACCTTGAAGTAAATGGCAACAACTTGCAACATTATGAGTCTTTCTCTCACTTCCTTAGAAATCAAGTTGAGTATTTATTTAGGTGAGGTCTTTGATATGTTGAGAGTAGCAAGATCATCCTATCTATGAACTTTGTAACCTGGAGATCCATGTGACCTTTGTGAGTGTAAATTCTCCCTGCAACTTGGACAAAATAATGACCTAAAGCTCAATTTATGATCTTACATTATGAGATCAAATTATACATGTATGTGAATGAATCCTCTTGATGAATTAATTAACAGTTCCATCAATATTAGCTATTTTTAATTTTCTCGGATTTGGTATAGTAGGTACTCAATAAATGTCCTGAACTAACATGGTTAATATCATTACAACTTTCTCAATCTATTGTAAATTTTCTTGTCATAAAGCCCCTCAGCATATTATAACAGAAAATACCTGCCCGTTATTCAATGAGTAGTTATTCAATGATAGAAACAGTGGTTCACCTGCTGACGCATAAATAGAAAATTTACATGTCTGTCTGTAGGTATACTTATATAGTAGTTATCACAGTCACTTACATGTTGTTACATTCATTTTTTAATTGTATTCTCTTTGCTCTACTGCTTCCCCAAATGTTTCAAGTAAATCTATGTTAAACACCATTTCTCACAGTACATTGGGCTGAACACTGCTATTATGTTCCAAAAAACGATGTCATGGTGGAATAAATTTGAGAAACATCGAGTGAAATAAAGTTCAATTGTTTACTGTCAGACTTCCCTAATAGGTACATATTTCAGATGAAGTCCTGGAGCTTTCATCAAACATATTTAGCCTCAAAAACCTTTCATGCACCAATAATGAATACTAGTGTCTTGTATGCAATACACTGTGACGTACAAGTGAAAAGAATTCCTTGCTAACACTGCAGAACATCCCCCCACGCCCTGCCAGCAGTAATGCTCTTGGTTTATATTCTTAGCTGAACCATATAAAATTGTACGGTTTATACAGGAAGAAGGGATTAATTCGAGGTTTTAAAATTTAATGTGGCATCATAGTCTTTTATAAGCATTCTAACCCTGTAAATTTGAAATGACAGTTGCTTTTATATCAGTTTGACAAATTGGGAACCATTTAAACCACACCTTTTCTGAGCTAGCTCACTTTTCACTCTACCTTTATGTTTTCCTAACTGGATGTCCTCTCTTTTCCCTTTTTGAGACATGAGTTTGAAATAACAGCCTACAGTGTATACTTTCTTGCCCCAATTCCCAACTCAATGCCTCAAACTGTAGTAATTTGATTTCTCCCATTCAGCTCCAATGAAAATGCTCTTATGATCCTTAAGGACTCCATAGTTCAATAAATACATTTTGGTTATTATCTTACTGTAAATCTCTGCTATATTTAACACTTTTATAACTTCCTCCTTCTTAAAATTTTTTTCTTTTCTGGTTTCTGAGCAATATCTGACTTCTAATACAATAACCTTCTTGCTTGGCCCTTCCTTCCTTCCTTCCTTCCTTCCTTCCTTCCTTCCTTCCTTCCTTCCTTCCTTCCTCCCTCCTTCCCTCCCTTTCTTTCTCTCTTTCTTTCTTCCTTCCTTCTTTCTTTCTTTCTTTTCTTTCTCTTTCTTTCTTTCCTTCCTTCCTTCCTTCCTTCCTTCCTTCCTTCCTTCCTTCCTTCCTTCCTTCCTTCCTTCCTTCCTTCCTTCCTTCCTTTTTAAACTCAGGTCTGCTTCTCCTCTGTCCACTCCTTAAATATTAGTGTTTTTATGGGTTGTTTCCTCAGTCCTTAGCCCTTCTTCCTCTTCACACTCCCCAAGGAAGATGTCAATAGCTCTCATCATTTTAGCCAGCACGCCTCTGCTGAGATCTTCTAAATCTACATCTATGTTTTCTCCCCAGGTGCCTGACAAACATCCTCAGTTCATGTCCCACAGGTACCACTCATTCAACATGTGTCTCCCCTACCTCTATCTACTCTAGCTAGATTACAAACTCTAGGAGAACAGGAACTTAATTCTTTGTCAATACAAGTTTGCATTTACCATATTGCCTAACATATAGCAACTACTCAACAAAAACTTGTGGAATAAATATACCAAAAACTTACATAGTAACTATTAAAATACCATCCTTTTCTAAATCTGCCACTTTTTTTTTTCTTTTTTTTTTTTTTTTTGCAACTCCAATCTCAATAGATGATTGCTGTCCACATTCTATTCCAAGACAGAAACCTAGGAGTAATCATAGATTTTCCCCACCCAGCAAACCCCTAATTTTGGCCACATTTATATTATTTTTATATTATCCATCTTTGTTTGCTTCCTACTAATACTCTGTAAAGATCTTCCAATATCTCTACAGATGTAAGTAAGATAGTCCCACCTCCCCAGCAAACTGATTTTCCTAAAACTATCAACAACCTCTTTATCTCCAATCTCGGTGTTCAGTCAGAATGAGCAATTTGAAATTTAATTTAAGCCTGTATCTCATTCTGCTTAAAGACATTTAATTGTTTCCAAATTCTCTTAGGAAAAAGAAAACAACCTTTACCAGGGAGTAACAGCATCTTACTACTATTCTTCTCTAGCCTCACCCACTCCCATCTTCTACTTGACACTTTATACTTGAACGGTGCTGAAATCCTTCTAGCCCCCAGTGCATCTTACTATTCCCACCACCAGCTCTGGCTTGGGCAAATCTCTCTGTTTGGAATGCTCTGCCCAGGCTTCATTATCTGGCTAATCTCTGCTTATCCTTTGAGACAATTCTTGTATCCTTTACTTCGGGCATTGTTTTCTCTGAAGATATAGGCTAGAGAAATAACTTTCCTCTGTGTTCACAAAGCACACTCTGCACATCTTTCACTTGTTTCTTGGCTTACTTTTACTTCTTTTTATTGATATTATCTGTTTAATGATCTTTGCCTTGATGCATTTCTTGAGAGTTAAAGTTATCATCTTTATATCCCTAAAATCTAGCAAAGTATCTAATACATAGCAGGGAGTCAGTAATATTTATCTATCTTTCTTATATATATATCTTATTCTCTTGCAAGGTCACAATGGTAACTTTTAAATAGAATCTACTTATTCTGCTGATGATGGTCATAAATTGAATAGAGCAATTAATCAGAAGTAAGTTCCTTAAGTGATATGAGCCAGAGAGATACTCTAGTGATTGACAGGTGTCAGAGCATACTATTTTTCTTTGACTAAGTCATTCACCCATTGTGTCAAATTTTTAGCCATTTCATAAAATATAAAGACAGTTTACCCTTGATATAATGTTCTTCTAGCTAAATATAATTTTATTTCTTTCTTTTAAGCTCAAAAGAACACACAGATAAGCCCAGTGCACCTTTGCATATAATGTGTCAGGAGAAAGGAACAGTTATTTTCTTTAGTCATTTTTAGGATGACCGGAGTCCAGAAATCACCCTTGAAGTGAGAGTGGATGGATGATGCCAGACAGTGCTTACAGAGTGTGAGGACCTCACTGTTAGTTAAGAAGCAATCATGTTGGTGCCTGTTCATTTAACAGTTAGGGATAAGAGATGTAATAGCAAAAGAAAAAACACTGAACATTTAACAAAAATAGGACCAAACATGTCCACTTAGAATTAGCCAAGTTTGTGGCAAGAGAGAAGCTTGTTTTTCTTCCTGGGTGATAAGGATAATAACAGATGACTATGAATTCTTGAACAATGTTTCTCACATTTTAATGTGCATATGAATGACTTAGAGATCTTGTTAAAATGAAGACTTATTCAGCAGCTCTTGATGGTACCTAAGTTTCTGTATTTCTAATAAGCAACCTAGTCATGCTGATATGGTTCTATAGAACACACATTAAATAACAGGATATAGAAAATAACGTTTTATATTTTTCTGTTCAGCTCTTTTAGGCATTTTCACATGCATTACATAATACCTAATTGTCACAATAAGTCTGATATATTGGCATGGAATGTATCATCTGTAACTTGATTTTAAAGAAACTGAGACTTGGAAGTTAAGTGACTTGATGTAAATAACTCTGTATCTGTTGTCCTAGAGTTCCTCCTTGTATACCACCCTGCCTTGATTAGTCTTTTACCACAGAAAACAGTCTCTGCATGTGTTATATCATAAAGCTAAGAAGCATGTCAAAACTAATGTTTTTTTTTTTTTTTTAATTGTTAACCAGTGATTTTCTTTCCTTAAGAATAATGTTGTTGACCTGTTGTGGCTATGTTGGTTTTTGAGTGATCTTTCTGTCTTAGCAATTAAAGACTTAGCTCAGAGCAGAGATAAAATCAAAGGTAAGACACAAAGAAACCTATGGAGCAAGCATAAATACTCAAGACAGTCTAGAAGAAAACATGTGTAAACAGACCAAGGCTAGAGAACTCATGGTATGTATTTATGGATAGAGAATAGGGGTGGGTGGGATACCTTGCTGATAAGATTGGAGAACAGATGAACAGGTAAGATGTTTTTAGTATGGGCTTCAGTGAAAGGAAAAGATTCAAGACATTGAGTAGACACAAATCTATAGAATAGGTGATGATTTTAAAATGACTATGTGGGGTGGTGATGGTAGTGGTGGTGGTGATAGATTAGACAAATGGAAAACTATGGGAAGAAATAGCTGGGGGCATATAAAGGACAAAAGAAAAAGACAATGGAAAAGATGTTGAGTTGAATTTTAAGCAAGGTGAGGTGCAGGCAGAATAACCAAGTAAAGATGTTGATTAGACAATTGGAAACGCAGTTTTAAAACTCTGAGAATTTTGTGCATGAATATTAATTTTCTATATATAAGAAAATAAAGTATTGCTTATTATTTATGAAACTCTTTTTGTTAAAAAACATATCTTTAAAAAATCTTTTAGCTTTATTGAGGTATACCTGACAAATAAAAAAATACATGTTTAAGTTGTACAATGTGATCTTTGATATACATATACATTGTGAAATGATTACCAAAATCAAACTAATTAACACATCCATCACCTCATATATTTTGACTTTTTGTTGTTGGTGGTGGGAACACAAGATCAGCTCTCTCAGAAAATTTCAATTATATACTACAGTTATTAACTATAGTCACTGCCTTAGTTCATTCTGGCTACTGTAACAAAATACCATACATTGGGTAGCTTATAAACAACAAAAATTACTTTTCAGAGTTTTGGAATCTAGAAGCTATAATATCAAGGTGCCAGTAGATTTGTTGTTTGGTGAGGTCTTTCTGGTCCTTAGTGCCTTCTTGCTATGTCTTCATATGGTGTAGGGGGCAAGGCAGTTCTGTGGGATCTCTTCATAAAGGCACTAACCCAAGGGGGCTCTTTTATAAGGGCAATAATCACCTTCTGAAGTTTCCACCTCCTAATACCATCACATTGGTTATTAGGTTTTCAATATATGAATTTTGAGGGAGATCCAAACGTTCAAAGCATAGCAGTCACCATTTTGTACATCTCTAGAATTGATTCATCTAGCATAACTGAACCTTTGTATCCTCTGACCAACATTCCCCAAGCCATTTGCAGTAACATAGACGAATCTAAAGAACATCATGGTAAGTGAATTAAGCCAGTCACAGAAAAACAAATACTGCATGATCTCGCTTATATGTGGAATCTAAAAGTCTTTTCTTTGTTTCTAACTTTCTGAAAATAATACTTAACTATTCTCCGAATACCTGATGAAATGCATATCATGTGTACCATCATTTTCGGTAAGAGGGAAAAAAAAACATAGCATGTTAAAAATAAATAATGGTTACAATGTTGCTTCAACATTTAAAAACATAGTCATCTTTCATTGTTGTTTTATTTTTAACAGCTGTGGGTTAAATGATTTTACTTTGCTAAAGAAAGGATTTTTTCTTTTGCTAAGAAAAAAGAGGTAGTAAACATGGTCAAATATTGTATTGGGGTCACCATGATATCAAGCAAAAAAACCATCCCCTGGATTTGGCAACATGTGTTAGATGAGGTTTAGGAGAAAAGATCAGCAAACAGCAGAGTCCTCATATTTACTCATCTTGAATTTAATCTATCCTTTCATTATTTCCTTAAAACTCCAGGGAAAGTTTTTCTTTTTAATTAAAGTAATTCCCTCCACCTACGGTATGTATCCCAACCCTTCTTATGTCCGGGGCAGTTCTTTTTAAATTAACATCTCCCTCTCTGGATTTCTTGCTCCTCCGTTTCCTACAATATGCCACTCTATCATAAATATGAAACAACAAAAATATTTCATTGATCTATGCACTGGAATGTAATCTTTTTCCTTCTTTTCACAACAAGGTCCTGGAAAAAGTACTTTGTGCTCTGTCTTTACTTATTATGGATAAATTTTGTCTTAATTATCATAAACTAATATCTGCTTTCACTACTCTACTGAAAGTGCTCTTCAAAAAGGACACAGAATGACAGGAGTTTTTGTTTTGTTTTGTTGAACGTGATAACTTTTTCTCAGCCATCATACCCTTTGACCTTTCTGAGACATTGGTAGTGACTGCCTACATTTCCACTTTTTTTCTGAAAGTGTCTCCACTTTGAAAAGCTGGTACAGTGTGCTGCCTGGTAACACATTTTCCTTCTCTTCACCAGTTTTTTTTTTACTTCTCCAAGAAGCTGTCCTCAGTTCTCTTCTCTTATTTATCCATGCTCATTTTTCTTGAAGAACTCTTTCTCTCCTTTGTCTTCTACTCTAAATCTCTCAACTCATGGATGCAAAACCCAGTCTGGGGATTCAAAGTGAATCTTCCCAATCTCCAAGTGTCTGCAGAGTATCTCTATGTAGCAGCCCCACAGCACCCACTCCACCTGGATTCCCTTTGCAATTTCCAGTTGGTCACCTGTTCCAACCTCTTACACTTGAGACCTTGGGGTTATATGTAACTAATGTCATCAAACTCTATTCTTTCTGTGAAGCATCTTGACAATTAAAAAAGCAGTTGTATCACAGTACAGAGAGAGTGACTGTGTTTTTAAAGCATATGCATTCACATGCCTGAAGGGATATGCGACAAAATGTCATTAATATTTTTCAATGGTTTTCAAGGTTGAGTGATTTTTTAAAAATCTAAAAAATAATTTAACACTGAACATTAGTCAGGACTCTAAATTATGTTGAAAGTGAACAAAGTTAATGAATATAATATAAATATCCCAAGGTCACTGCTTCCTCTGCATTCCACCTTTCTATTGCTCCCACTTTTATTTTATAATACCTAGAATATCATTAAATGATTTTGGTTCAAATCCCTGATTCTAATTTCTTTCTTTAGAATTTTACTCTACATGCTGTTGAGACCAACAATCCCACTTTCTTTTATTAATGTCCGTAAGAATCCAGGTTTCACTTTGGCATCCTAACCTCCATTCCTGGGTTTCGAGAATCTCTCTGACATGGTTGCAGCCCACTACGGCAGCTTTACCGTCTTCTGCTGGTCATATGGATCTTGGAATCTCCTTAGGTCCTTGGTCCTCTCCTCACTCTCTCCCACCATGTTGTGCTTATCCCTGCCTCTGGACTACCTCCTAAATAGTGTTACCATTTATGGAAGCTTAACCAACTTGCAAAATCACTTCTACCCTCTGGGTAAGTATGATGACCTTCATTCAATAGTTAAGGAAATTGCTGCTCAGAAACATTAAGTTATCTAAGTCAAGTCGCAACTGTAGCAGGTGCCAAAGAGAATTGAATTCATGTCTTCCAAGTATAACTCCAAGTATAACTCCTAGTATAACGCCTAGTGTAACTCCAATGCTGTTTCTATCCCACATACTCTTATAGAGTTTACCCTTGAGCAACACGGGTTTGAACTGCATGGGTTTAATCATGCATGTTTGGAACATCCAATAAATATATTGAAAAATTTTTTGGACATTTACAACAGTTTGAAAAAAACTTGCAGATGAACTGCATTGCCTTTGTCACAAATGCATAATGTGTATATAGATACTAGTCTATTTTATCATTTATTATGAGAAAATATATACATACAAATCAATTATAAAAAGTTAAAATTTATCAAAACTTCTGCACACAAACACTTCTGGATCACATATGGCACCATTCAGAGTCCAGAGAAATGGAGAGAAATGGAGAGAAATGTAAAAGTGAAATATTAAATCAAAACTGCATATAATTAACTGTAGTATATCCTATACTGCCATAGTATTCTGTAGCTATGTCCTGTTGCTATTGTGGTGAGCTCAAGTGCTGTCAGTATCCATTTAAAATGTCATGTGATTCCAATCATCTTCTGGTGAGCGGTTCCTCTCTCCAGTACATTGCGTATCATTGTACAGTGTTCTCTCCACATTCTCACATTTTTATAAAATCATGTTTAGTGCAATATTGTTTGAATAAGACAATAAGATCCATACAAAGTGCCACTAGTGATGCTAGAATACTCCCTAGAAGCAGAGAAAAGTTATGACATTATAAGAAAAAGTTGAATTGTTTGATTTGTAGCATAAATTAAGATCTGCAGCTGTGGTTGCCCATCATTTCAAGAAAAATAAATCCAGCATAAAGATAACTGTAAAAAAATGTTGACTGGAAGCCTTATCAATAACATAAACTCTCAATTAACACATATTTTGCATGTTGTATGTAATCGAGAGTTTATGTTATTGATAAGGCTTCCAGTCAACATTAGGTTATTAGTAGTTAAGTTTTGGGGGAGTTAATAGTTATAGATGAAATTTTGCTCTGTGAGGGGTCAGTCTCCCTAACCTCAACAAGGATCAACTGTATATTTCTAAAATTCCAACTTAAAAACATTTTCTCCATGAATTTTTCACTGACTGCTACAGACTGCATACAGGAATGGCTCCTCTCTCTAGCCTCCTAGGGCATGTTTCACTAATATAATTCCCTTGTTGATATCTTTCAATAGTTCATATCTATGTCCTCAATTATACTGTTTGGGATGAAAACAATATCTGACCACTTGTTTGTAAACTAGTAAGCTAACACTAGTAAGCTAGTAATCTAGTTACTAAACACTCTTTCTAGTGTTAGTAACTAGTAAATTAACACTAGTAAGAGTGCTAATAATAATCGAGCAATTTTTATATATGGTTTTCCTTTTCTGCAGATATAGAGTTCAGTAACTTTTGATGTAAACACTCAGTATATCATTTTATCTTCATTATGTATTTTTCTACAATTTAAAATCGCTGATTTCTTCATTGATTTTCCAAAGAATGCATGCTTTCAGATTGTATAAAATCACTTAAAATGGATTTGTTCATTCACCAAAAATAAGAAAATGACTTAAATCCTTTTATGTTGACAGTACTTTTTTTTTTGAGACAGAGTCTCACTCTGTTGCCCTGGCTAAAGTGCCATGGCGTCAGCCTAGCTCACAGCAACCTCAGACTCCTGGGCTCAAGCACTCCTTCTGCCTCCCAAGTAGCTGGGACTACAGGCATGCGTCACCATGCCCGGTTAATTTTTTCTATATATTTTTAGTTGGCCAATTAATTTCTTTCTATTTTTAGTAGAGACAGGGTCTCGCTCTTGGTCAGGCTGGTTTTGAACTCCTGACCTTGAGCGATCCGCCAGCCTCGGCCTCCCAGAGTGCTAGGATTACAGGCGTGAGCCACCGCGCCCAGCCTGTGTTGACAGTACTTTTAAGAGAAGTGGCATTAATAAGGCTAATATTTTAGCTTATGGATGGAAAAGTAAATTACAATTACTTAAATATAGGTTAATATTTGTACAAATGAGTAGAAGTAAATATTTTAAGTCTAATAGTATGAATGCCTACATTCATGTAGTAACACTTTCACTGTACAGAGAGCTATAGATACAGATTTAACCTTCTTTTATATCTATATAAAATCTCTTTTATATAGATATAAAATACTTGAAGAGGGTTAGCCATAGAAAGATTGTAAGGAACTGAAACTTCTCGAACTGTATTGTCTCCTGCATTTTCCCCTATTCTATGATGTTTCTTCTCCCAACCTTCATCACTTGCCTTGAGTACCCAGCTAATCTTTTGACATCCTCCTTTGAAAAATATGTTTTTAGAAAGTCTATTTTAAAAGTATACCAATTTTTAAATTAAAGGCCCATAAGGCAATGGATTACCTCTCCAAATAATAGTTGTATATTTAATTGTGGTTAAAAAGTGTTGAATATATTAGGGTGAAACACATGAAACTCGGTTTCTTGACAATTGTTGATTGTAGGTGAATGTAGGTTCATAGGCTTAACCGATGATGAGGATAAGTTTTAGGCATTTGTCACACTCTGGCTGGAGTGTCTAAAATTCAAATTGCTCCCTTAGCATTTTGCAAACATTGTTCAATTGCCGAATAAATGAACAAAGAGCAGTATGTTCTAACGGTTCCAGCACTTCGATGAACTTATCCAAAATCTGCTACCAGAAAACATGGAATCTATTTTAATCTTAGCATACATTTAATTTTACTGCTTGTTGTCTTAAAAATATATGGGGAGGTTGCACCAATTTTTTTCCATGTTTTGGGTGTCTCAAAGCTTTACTCAAATGTGATTGCAAAACTGGTCTTTTTCTAACCAAACGACATCTATGTAATATGTAAATTTTACAAAGTGTCCTTACCTGGTTTGGACATCTTTTCATCTTTTTTAGTTTCAGGTTCTAGGGTGAAATATACATATACACATACAAACAAACAGAGGGAAAAAAGTAAGCATTTGAAAAATAATCAGTACCAAATGGATTAATAGGCAGGATTCACAGATTTTTTTTAAAAATCTGGCTCAATTTTGGTTATAGTTATATACTTTTATCAATATATTAATGGAACACATACCTTTGGTAAATTATAAAGTAACAAGCAAACGTACTTCAATTTTAAAATCCAGTTTGTTAAAAAGTTTCATACTAATCAAGTAATTTGGCATTTTGTCTTTAATAAGAACCGATCTCTTATGATTCATAAGAGTTCTCTAAATATTGCAAATAAGAAAATTAATAAAAACTACTCAGAAAAAAGTGTGATAACTTTTTCTAATTTGACCAATTTAAGCAATTTTCTACTTTTAACTACTGTACACATAATTCACGGAGCTCCATCTGGTGGTTAATTTAATAACTTCAAAATGACATGATTATTGTTCTTTTGTTAGTATTTCTATTATTATTAATTTTATGAAATAAATTAAATTGGCTAAAATTCAGTATAATAATATAAAAACCATTGAAATAAAGTATTTTGTTCTCCTCTTGCCCTAGAACAGTGTCTTTTGTCCAGAAACTCTGTATTCTAACAGTATCAGTATAGAATACTTTCATAGTTTTTTAAACTATTCAAGTTATATTCATAGCACCATTAATGTGGTAGTTGACTGTGTTTTTATGTTTTCAGCCCATTATTTTATTTAACTAATTTGCCTCGACTTTATGGTTCTTCCCTCTTGGCATAGAGTTTTGTTTTGATTAATGGAAAGTTTTTGGTTCATTGCAATTTTCCCCACTTCAAGCGGTAGAAAACTGACCCCCATAGTTGGAATACTTACTGAGCATGGACTATGTATGAGAGATAGTGATAGTCAACTTTATTTGGATTTTAGCCTAGTAGTTTCTCACTTTCTATAGTTACAATAAATAAAAGAAACTCATTTAACTGCAAAATTTTCTGTAATAGAGAATTACATAGGCATTTACAGCCTACTTTCTATAACACTTGAATATACATTCTGTAAAAGGAGCAGTATATTCTGTAAAAAGTGACTTCAGTGCTATTATTGCACTTCGACGTTCTTTGGCACATATTCTCCTTTTTAGTTGATACATCCACTTACCGGGGTAGAATGTATCCTATTTTAATGATTCTATGTATCTTAATAATAAGGGAAATTCTGTTATGTAATTTTTATTTATTGTCTGTATCCCTCTTTATATTTCAAGCTCCAATAGGACAAAAATTATGCCTTGTTTAATACTCAAATATCAGCACTTGGTCAGATATCTGGCATGTGGTATATGACCAATAAATACTGTTGAATGAATGAATGAGGGAAGGAAATGGTAAATGTACAAGGGCCAAATGCTCCATCTTATATACTGCAGTGCTAGAAGAAAATTAATTCATCTTGTGCTTTAAGAAATAAAGATAGCTTTTGCATTTATTTTTTATTTTAGAAACTTTTTAAAAATTAAGTGATGTGATTTTTTTCTGTGTCCAACCATAGCAAATGTGGCTTCCAGTAATTCAGAGATTCCTTCAATTATCGCCTTTCCTGACGATATATACTTAATCTCAGCCAGCTTAGGCTAAACTTAAGTCATATGCAATTCCTTAGTTTGCAATAAAACGATTTTATCTTTTGGGAGTGAATTCTGAAGGTTTTGGTTTCATTAAAAAGGAAATAATTCTTTTTTTTCCCCCTCTGCTAGTTCCTTCCTTATTAAATCTCTGGCAAACCAACATATAATTTAAACTTTCAAGCAAATTAGCAACAGTGTAGTAATAAGAATTAATGTTTCTGGAGTACTTATTATGGCCCAAGTACTGGTCAATTGTTAACTTCTATTATTCTACGAAGTAAGTTATTTTATCCCCATTTTGAAGATGAAGCAAGTGAGGTTTACAAAAGTTAAATAATTTGCAGGAGCTCACCCAGCTGCCATGGAGCAGAACCAGGACTCCGTCTTCCCAGCCTATTCCACCCCATCAGGGGTCATGTATCAAGGTCTGGATTGCATGACCCTGGTCTCCTTCTTAGTTCTCAGTTTGTGAAATGAGGTTGGTTTAAATAGGTGAATTCCTCAGAAACAAATTCCCACAAATTTAAATCTTTCCCTCCTAGGACTGAGTTCACTAGCATTTTGCTCATCAGGTGGTTCTATCTATTTGAAAGAGCCTTGCTTCCCACTCTGCACAGGGCTCTCATCCCTGTCAATAACATTGTCATTGTAACCTTGAAATGAAACCATGTTAGCCTCAATGTTTGTCAAAGTAAAAGTTGTGGGGAATAGTTTTATCAGCTATTAGAACAAAACAACGAGAACCAACTTCATCTTGTACACAGAATTTTATAATCATGCTTATGAATATGCGCTATCCAGCATGCATCTGGCTGTGGGCCCTCTTACTGGAACAGAACTCCTGGCTTTTAGTATTACATAAACATTACTGACAAGATGACCTCAGGACAACTTATTTCGGAGTGTGAAGAGTAGATTTTAGGGTCACATAATCTGACTTCAAAAGCAAGCTTGCTTACTTTGTGTCCTTGGGCATTTCTTAAAACCTCTAGTCTCTGCTTTGTCATTGCTAAAGCCAAGAAAATAGTGTAAATTTGATATGAGAGTTATAAGTGATGTGTGTAAAGAGCTTAGCTATTTTTAAATTATGCTCATAAACTCAAATTGCATAATCTTTCAATGCAATTTTCTTTTTTTAAAACAGAATTGTAACTTTACCCTTGAATTTGCAAGGCAGGAATTGCTACGTGAGATATCAGTAACAGATTTTCTAAGGTGAGCTGCTGTTTCATGAGGCTACTTGGTTATTAAGAACTCAATGCCTCGTTTTGTAGATGGCATTTCTATTGATAGTAAAGTCTTTAATTTTGAGTCATATAAGACTTCAGTTCCTAACTAGGACCTGTTTCAGGTCATATAAAAATAATGACAATATAAATATGATATATAAGTATTTTTAAAGTTTAGTCAAAAGATTGCAATGGGACACTTCAGGAAACTAAAATCAGTGGTTAATGCTTGCGACTGGTCCTACAAGCCAGAGAGAGGGAAGAGGAGCTTTCATTTTTCACTTAATCTTTACTGCTTAATTTTTTTCTACAACAGTTTAGTGTTGTATAATAATAAAACATCTAGTTTCTATAAACATTTGCCATTGGAGCCCTTTATTTAGGGCTCTACATACAGGGATTGCAGAAACATGGAATCAAGAAACCCCCATGCTGAGCTGTTGAGCCAGACAGCCTGCCATTTCATATGCAGCACTGACTTTTCCAGGCTGTTGATTTCATTTATGAAATGTAAATTGCTGATGGGCCTGGGGAGGGGAGCTTCATTAATGATTTTTCAATGTCATCAACAGTGTTTTCAAGTAGAGCAGGCAGACCAAAACTTCAGCATGCAAGTGCTTGTCAGGAAAGGGTGTAAGTGGAGACCAACTCTGTTTAGGAGTCTCTGTTTTATCTTCATAAAACAAAAAGAAAGAAATTTATTCAACATGCGAATCCTAAGAATTGGCATTCTAAAAGGAATTTGAAATACTTTGCAAGGTAGAAGCTGAATATCATTGAATTTTGTTATCACTTTATTTTGTTATCATTATCACATTTGTTTCCAAGCAGATAGAGACCTTATATTTAAAATAAAACATAACAATTATTATTTTTTGCAGCAATGAAATTTTGCAATTTTCACATGGTAGTCACTAAGCAAAATATATTATATGTGTTATCTACATTTTATTTATATAATATTAAACGTTCATTTGTTTATTAGCTCTCAAACCCCAGTAACATATAAACTTCATGAGTCTTGAGATGAATTTTTATTTTCTCTTCTATATACTAATGCTTAGACAGTGTTTTGCACAGAATAGGATTCAATAAATATTTATGGGAAAAAAGGACAAATTATCGTGCATAATCCTCACATACCACTCCTATGAGGTAAATATTATCATTAGACCCACTGTACAGATACTGAGGCTAATAATAATTTGTCTAAGTACATACTCTCTAGAAAGTGGTAAAAATGGGATTTAAATCCTGACTTTTTTTCTAACTCCAAAGCTTTAAGCATGTAAGCACACTGCTATAACTACTGTTGCTACAGATAGAAATAAAAGCTTTTAAGCATTTCATACAGAAACACTATACAGAAAACCACATTATATGTCTTATAGGTATATTTACCTAGGTTATATTACTTAGACAAACTGCTAACAGTGATTAAGATTATAATTAGCATGTATAATATAGACGTTGAGGTTTCTATTTTTTCAAGCCAGTCATTAAATCATGAATCATATGAATTAGCTTCCTAAATTGAGCTGGTAAAGCTAAATAAATATAGTGAGCATTGATAAAAAATTGATAATTATCTCTCACTCTCTTGGAATAGTATTCAATAATTAATGACATGGGAGATTTTACATTTAAAACCAGGTCACAATTCTTATTCCTGTAAGATATGCAAAGAAACATTTGCAGCGTTAGCCCTTGTCGGTCATACGTGAGGTTTAGTCGTAGGAGGGAGTCTGAAAAGCAGGGTGGCTAAGGACACAGATCTAAAGGCACACTGCCAGAAGTGAGTTCTGGATCTACCTCAGGCAACTGTGTGACCTGGACAAGTCACTGTCAGTGCTTCGATTTTCACATTAATGAAAACAAGATTGCTGTGAAAATTAAACACTACACATGAAGCGCTTGGAACGGTGTCAGGTGCAAAGCAAATGTGCACGTTAGCCATTTCATGAATACTTCAAATTATTTTTCTTATATTATCTAATATATTTTAAATAATCTGTGTATTTTAGATAAAACAAAGTTATGTTTACTATAAGCAACATTCATACATTTATTCTAAACCTATGGTTTTTACATCATTTGAGTTATCATTCGGACTTTTTGATGAAAACCTGCTACTGCTACTACTGCTGTTAGTACTACCACACACACACACACACACACACACACACACACACACACACTCCACTCACATGTACTTCCACATTCTGTTTTCTGCATGAGGCATTATTGGATAAGATGTAGAACTACTGTCACTCCAAGTAGCTTGACTTCAATATTTCAAATTTGGTGTAAGCCTCACTGAATTTACAGCATTTATGTCTTTTCTTGAATATGCCTTAAGAATAACCCTTGTTTTGCGAAGACTCAAGTATGCTCTACTAGCATTTGATTTCATCTGTTGTGGACACATTGTTTTGTGGTCCAGATAAATATAACTGTGACAAAGACAAAATTTGACTGCCTTTGAATTTGATTTAGAACTTCTTCAGTTTATAGACTTCCAAAAGAAGAAACTGCCCCAAGATTGGGTGACGTCACACAGCGAACCGACACCTGACGTCTTCAGCTCCACAACTTTTCATCTTATCTGTGTATACATTTCTTTACTTCCATATTCTAGTGACTGTTTAGCATTTTCCTTCCTATTATCTAACCTTGCCCATATAGTTTTGATGCTTCATGCATTCTGTGTGCTCCCATTTTCCTTGATTGCCTTTCTAAATTAGTATCATCTTTGTTCATGAATTGAGGAATTCTTCCATGCATAATAAAAAGGCAAGGTGATAGCATTCTTAAATGGTTGCTCAACCTCACCCAATTCAAGGAGTTGCAGAAATCATTTTTGCACTGTAACTGAAGAAAAACAGACAAACAAGCAAAAACTCAATTGAGCAAAAAATTCCTCAGTTTGAAATTTATCTCCTTTATTTATTAACTAAATGATCCAATGGATAGCCTCTGAAACTCTATAAATTTCCATTTTGTCACCTTCTGAAATGGGAGCAATTACAGTTGTCTCATGAATTTGTGGCCAAGATTAGACTGAATAATAGATATTTCCTGAGCATTCATGAACTAATATCTAAATAATAGATATCCATTGATTTGGCTAAAAATTTGGTATGCCTTATTGAAGGTAGCACGACGGCTACTTCACTCTTCATTTTAACCAACTTCTTTTCACTGTCTTGTGGGATCTTTGAGGACAGGGATTCTGTCTTGTTCATTTGTGGAGCTCAGTGCCTAGAATATACCTTGAACATCACACATTATATCAACACTCAAAAATTGCTATTGATATAAAAAATTGAAATGTTGTTGTAAAATGACAGGAAAATCAAATTTTTAGTGTTCACTTTTAGTTTGTTAAACAAAATGTAAAATGGAGTCTGTGTCTCATTATCTAAAACCCTTGCATGGGTGAAAAAACACATTAGAAGTGACCCACCAGATACTGAACACTGCTGCATGTTACCTTCAGGTTTTTATATTTAATTTGTCTCAGTTTGTTAAAACTACTCAGAATGGCTAAGTGAATTAATTAGTTTATAGCTAGTTATTTCAAACCAGAAGCTAGAGTTCAAGCTTGTGAACACAGTGTTTTTTCCGTAACACCTGTGCACGCCCCAACAAAAACACACGCACACAAATACATTCCCTACACACCCAAGTTCCCTGTCTCTTTCTCTCTCTCACGCTTCTCATCCCCATTAGTTTAATAAGAAAAACTATTTTGCTTTATAAGTTTCTATGGGCATAGTTCTAAAATGTCTCCAGTTTGTAATGCAAGTGCTTGATGCATATCTCATTGCTTTATGCCTAAATCCCGATTCTGCAATCCTTTCTTGGCAAGATTCCCACAAAAGTTTGGTCCTCACAGAGAAAGTTTGCTGAGTGGACACTAAACACATGAAATGGGCCAGAGTGCATTCTTTCTTTGCAGCATAGAATAAATGCATACATTGCCTCTCTCCTTCATTCTAATTTCATTTTCATGATCCTTTGTCTTTTGCGTATGCTAAATACAATGTACCACCCTTCTGATAGTGTCACTCTGCTTTTATCTATTCTTTCTTTTATGTCTACTTACATGTGCCTCATTATTCTTTCCTTCCCTGAAGCATCCCGATGTGAAGGGTATGCATTTAAGTAGGTAAGATATAATTGGAGTTGGCTAGATATATTGTAGGTCATACAAAGAATAGTCAGTCAGAACAGGGCCCTGTGATGTTATTTGAAGATGGTAGGACAGCTGGTTGGATATATTTAAACTAATGAGCCAGTTGACTGGTTCAGAGAGTTGTGCAAAAAAAAAAAAAAAAAAAAAAAAAAATCACTTGCCAAGGTAAATTAAGCAGACATTCTTTGGTTTTTCTTTATCAAGGGAGAGTCACTAACTAGAGACTCTTACTTGTTTCTCTGGGTACCAGAATTGATTTTCTTTAATTTGAAGCAAGAGTAATTAATTAGGTTAACAAAAGATCATAGGTTTAAGTATGGATCATATTATATCTGGTTCAAATATGTAAAAATAATAAATGACCTTATATGAAAAAATAATACATTAATTATTTTAATGGACAGGTGCTGGATACAGCGCACATGCCAGGAATCCCAGCTACTTGAGAGGCTGAGGCAGGGGGATCACTGGAGTCCAATAGTTTGAGGCCAGCCTGGGCAACATAGCAAGACCCTCATCTCTAGAAAGTAAAAAATTGGATGGGAAAAATGAAAATGTTTACTGTGATATTTAAAAAAATTCCCACAATGAGAGAAGAATATTACAATGTTTGCATAAGTTAGCTTAGAGCGACAAGAAAATGGGGTTTGGAAAGTGACAGTGAGCCATTCTCTTCCTTCTACACTGCCCCTTTTAATGAGGGCCTACATGGAAAGAATGTCAAGGAAAAAATATTGAAGCTTTACACTTACAATTGCACATATATTTCATCTACATATAGCTGTACACATGTTGTAGTTGTACGTTAACTTTTTGGATAAAGAAAATAAAAATTCATAGCACTTGGATACATCTGTAAAGCCAGTGCTTGTAGAGAAAATTCTGGCACCCTCAACCACTTTTCTTACTAACATGTAACCTGTCCATTCAATCAACTTGGTGTTTTGGCATGATGGGAAAAATGAAAAAAGTGTTAGGCTACAAATTGCTGCTTAAAGTGAAAGTGTTAGTGTTAAGAGTCCAATTTTCACTTTAACAATTCTTCAGAAAATAAGTAATCATGGATTTTTAAAGGCATCTATGACATTTTATTCTATAGAATCCTTAATGGTGTTTTATTAATCAACAGCTTATCTGTAACTTTCCTGCATTCCTACCAAACACAACAAAATTATTATAAAGACAAACTTTGACTACATATTAGGATAATATTTGTTAATATTTTCCAATCCTGAAAAAGAGGAAAGTAAGATTATTAATATTTTTAGTGGCTCTTTAATCTAAGTGGCTAATCCAGCATAGAGATCTTGGATAATCATTTAATCTTTGGGAATCAATTTCTTCACTGTTAACATGATAGTCATAATATTTTCTTCTTAAAATGCTTTGAAACAGAATTAAATCATGCCAACAACTTAAATTAGAAGCAAGCCACAAGAAGCAAAATATACACAAAAATTAAAATATTAATGCTTATTTGAATTAATGCTAAATTGAATATTCTAGGCCAAGTATTAGATATTAAAAATATTAAACAAGTTCTCATATTTCTTAAAGGATAATAATGCCATGAGCAAAAAGGACATATATGAATTTCAATAGTATTAGAAAAATTTTAAAAAATCAAAATGATAAATCAAATACATAGATTAATTGGGTTTTCTTATTAGAATTATCAGTAACAAATAAATCCTATAAGAATCAGAGCACTAACATTAAAATTGGAATTTTTAGGAGAAAACTCAGTATTTTTATGATCATCATTGAACATTGGAGTATTTGTGGTCACTAGATGCAGCAAGATAGGAATAATGGTTGAGTTTAGACTGATATATGTTGAACTAACATATTCTGAAAGGTGTTTTTTGGGATAAATCTCTGAGACCAACTGTCTTTGATTCTTTCTCATAAAAGCAGACTACATAGTATATACTCCTTCAATAAATCATTTAGTTTTCCCCATAGGTTTGTATCTGGATAAATCAGCATCAAAATAGTGCTGATAGCACCAATATTGGGGCCTTTGCAATATGATACAAAAACTAGTGACAACTGAACATGCATGAATACCAATTTCTAGCAAGTAAAAAGCAGGCAGATAGATTACTAGCATTGACTCCAAGTTGTCTGGTTGCTCTCATGCTAAGAAGAATGCTCTGGGTTTCTCAAGTTTCAGTCCTAACTTTACTCTGTACTAACTTTACTGGAAATGTAATTCTTTGGCTCTTTGGCTCTTTCCATGGGAACACTCATCGACGTACACCCACATCTTTAAATTTCATACACAGGCCAAGAGTATACCATAAATATATCTCCTACCCAAATCTTTATTCTGAAACTCACACCCCAAAAGCCAGCTGCCAAGACTACATTTCTACTTGAATGTCCTAAAAGTACCACGAACTCAGCATGTTATAAACCAGACTTACGATCTTATATCCTAAGACGGTCCTTTTCAGTATCCCATCTCAGTGTCCCATTTCGTCTCCGTGAATCTCATTTCTATTGAACCTCGCTTCTAATATGTCAAAGTAATTTTGAATTATATTCTTATTTTCAAAAATGTTATGAGATCCACGATATTGAATTCTAATAAATATTCTTTCTTCTTCTGATAAGTAATCTTTCTTCTACTGTTACATAAAATTGTTTTCTATACATAATACTAATATTAACATGGGGGTTACATAAATGTCCTATTAAAAAATTTTATGCAGTTTAGATAGATTCTGGCTATTGTTTCTCTATCATCTATTTGACTTTCACTGTGTCATGGAAATAAATTACATTAGTCAGTCTAGATTATAAATTAAAAAAGAAATACTGATTACAGTATCAATCCCCATTTTTTTCCAGTGATTATAAATTTATTATCTGGGCATTTGTTCAATTAGCTATTTTTAAAAGAAATATAAATCAACAAATTTGCCATTTCAAATGTTTGCTTTAGCTTTCAAAATAAAATCTGTAGATTTTAAAAATATTATCTGCTATTTATTCTTTGTTCATTACATGTGCTGCAATATATTTTCCTAATATGTGGCTAATCATCCTCTTTTGAATTTGTTCTTTCTGTCTTAAGAAATCCTATTCTAACCAAAAGCTATATAGGTATATATTCTCCTCCATTTTTCCTGAATGTTTGAATGTTGTCTTCTATCATCAAGATTTGAAGATATCTTAAATTCATTTCTGTAAAAATATATGAGTGGAATTTAATTATTTTTTCCTTTATGAGAAGTAGGTATGGTTTTCTATTTATTTTCCCAATGATGCATCTGTCATTTAATGTACTTTCCTACATGCAGGACTTCATCTGTGAAATCATTATTATGTTCTCTCAGTGTGTTTTCCTATACCTCTTCTAATTACATATTGTTTAAAAGCAATTTTATAATAAATAACTATCTGGTTAAGCAAGTTCACCTTGTTCATTTAAAAAATTTCTCATCCTTGTCTTTTTAAATTTCAAATGAAATTTTAGAAAATATTATCATGTTCTACTTTAAAAATATTGTTGGTATTTTTATTGGAATTTATATATTACTTTAGAGGGAAATGATACCTTCCAGATACAAAAAGGAAATTTTTCTTCATTTATTCAGGCCTTTTGAAGTGGATTTAAAAAGTGTTTTATGATTTTCTTTCTTTTTCTATTTTTTTTTTTACATATCATGTCTTTACTCCATTTTAAGTGTACAATTCAATGAATATTAGTAAATTTACCAAGTTGTACAGCTATTCACATAACTCAATTTTAGAGGATTTCCTTCCCCTCTTTGAGACCCCTAATTCCCTTCCCCAACTACATTTCAAGCATTCCCCTCCCCTCCACAGTGCTCACCCCATCCCTCAGATGTGGGTCTACCTTCCACCCCCTGAATCCCTAGTGAACATCACCACCATTTGAGGACCGTAGTGTTTATCAGTCAGTACCAATTTGATGGCGAGTACATGTGGGGCCCATTCTTGCGGTCTTGTGTCACCTCACTTTGAATAATGGGTTCAAACTTAATCAAGGATAATATAAGCAGTGCTAGCTCACTGTAGTTTTTTAAAATAGAATAATATTCCATTGTAAACATATACCAAATTGTAATAATCCACTGATGAATTGATGGGCACTTGGGTTGTTTCCACGACCTAGCAATAGTGAATTGTGCTGCCATAAACATTCGGGTGCAGATGT